>QVNV01005420.1:0-20004 GCA_014825455.1 Pseudomyrmex pallidus | reverse complement strand
ATCGTTTTTTATAAATGTGTGGCGCTAAAATCAGCACGCGAGAAACTTCAATGAAATGGCCGTTCTCAGTCTTTCTCATTGCTCGCGACTGGCGGGCAGCGGCACATTCATGGCAGACCGGCAGCGCGGAACACTACACTCGTAAGTACGCTCCGACTTGTTCTTGTATTTCTCGCGCGATTATTACCATCTCGCGCGCGAATATCTGTCGCACTTATGTATCACGATGTCTCGGGCGTTTATAGTAATATTTTTTTATCGTTTTTATCGTTTTTTACTGGAATGAATAGAGTAATTAAAATCTTAAACATACAAGAAAATTTAAGCAAAACAATCACGAATCAACATTTTCTCAAATGTGAGCTAAGCGATTTTACTTTTATATTTCACTCTTCTGTCACTTACGCGATGGAGACGCTGTAATCTCCATACAGCATGAAAATAGTGACTGACAGTTCATGTTTATACGGTTAATGGTATAATAGCTCGATTGCGTCAGGCCGTTTCGATATCTTCAGAATCGCGATATGTATCGATGTGGAGTTTCTCGAAGTTTAAACAGTTTCGTACAATCTAGAGGTAAGAATAATAAGAAAAATCTATTCTGTAGAGTCTACATATTTAATGTGCATATTCAATATAAACATAAAAGCGCAACGTTTATACTGTATAATATACAATTCACAAAGCTGAGGCTCAACAAAGCGATGGTGATTTATTTTGTAGGTATTGTTTTTTTTACAATATATCAGCAAGCCATTGAATTATACACATATTTGATCCAACAGCGAGATAATTGCTTCGCGAGAGATAAAAGTAGAAATTATGTATCACATATATAAACATCTATCTCTCAAGTGATTTTTCTTCGACACCAAAGTTCAACATAATTGCCGTAATCCGTTTAAGCAGTAAGACCGGTTGCCCAATCGTTCCATCTGTTCCACGTGTTATCGGTAGACACCAGTTGTTCTACGTCATCCTAAAGATAAGAGATATTTGTATTTTGACATACAAACACAGATAATAACGCGTATAGACACAGCGCAATTTGAAACAAGTAAATATTTTGGAGGTGATAGAGGAAAGATATAGGCAAACACTTTTTGGTAATAAACACGGGATCTTCGACTCGTCGTTTCTCGTTATGCAACGTCTGAGAAAAAATAATATCCTACCTTGAATAATATGTTACGTTTGTCATTCCAGGCGCCGAAAAGACTTAGAAGATCAGGGCGTTTGGAATACAAAGTGCTTGCAGCCAAAATTCCATGTTTCAATTCTTCCAAGGCGTTCGGGGTTTTTCCGTTCGAACTGACGATTATTCTTGGTGGTTCTAATCCTAAATTACAACGCTCCCATTCATTGAGAGACGCCTGACCACCGTTAGGACAAAGCAACGCGTAATCTTCGCGTTTACCAGCACCGTCTTTTTCGTCTAAAACATAGAACGTGATTGAACAAAAAATCAATACGAAGCAACAGGTGTGACTATAAAACGTAAATAAAAAATATTCAATAAGATTACCGAGCTGTTGCAGTGCTGTCAGAGGTAGGAACGCAACGTCTCCTTTATTCTTCAAACACCTGCAAGACAATTGTAAAAAATATTTAGATTTAAAAAATAATGAAATTTTATTTATTAGATATTAATAATTTTATCATCAAATTAGGAAAATGAAACTTCTCATAACTATTTTTTGACGACGAGGTCAAAATTGTGATTGCAATTTATTTAAAGTAAAGACAAAAGGTAACGTTGACGTTACCTGAGTGCTCCCTTTCCGCCATTGTAATATTCAGCGTTTGTCGGTCTGCATTTCGTGGCTTCTTTCACTTGATCGTCGTCGGACTTTATAGTGCCAACACAAAGTTGACAAGATTTCGAGCCGAGGGGTGCACCAGGTGCGCACGATTCAGAAAAGAAGGACTCCATCTCGTTTAATTGATTGACAAGACCCTTTTGCTTCAGAGCGTGAGCCGGTGCGGTATAACCAGCGTAGTCACCAGCGTGACCGCTGTGACAAGACTTTTTGTTTCTAAGATCACCTGCAAGTGACATTGACAATAGAAATCATCCGTAAAAATTGCAAATCACACGTTTGTGCTCGAAATATCATCTATGTACAAATATATATTTAATATTTCTGTCAACTTTGAAATTCTAATAAGAATTACTTCGAAACTCGATAATCGTATTTGTAAGCAAGTAAACTTATTTACTCAATGAATTTATGGGAGAACCGCTCTTGACAACGGCGACTGCTGGTCTTTCGCTGAATTTCGTTGATCCCTCGCCGTAGGCTTCGGCAACGATCGGTATCGCGTTGTAGTCGTTTATCGCGAGTTTCACCGATTCACCGTCGATCACAGTTATGTCAGCCCCATTATCTCTGACGGCCTTCAAGCAGGCGTCCTTATCCTTTTCCAATATGCAGTCGAATCTGGGTCTGGCGTCTCTGCAAACATTAAAACGGAATTTATTCAGACGCTCTTGAAAAAGACTAAATTATACGAAAATTTTTAAATATAAAAATGAGAAAGAAAAAATTTATTTCTTTACACTGATGTATACTTTAATACCTCGAGAAGGCAGCTCTGGCGAGACTGCGACATTTGTCTAGCGCACTCTCATCCCAAACACACCAACGAGCATCTCTTTCGGGCGCACCCGAATTTCTCTCGATCACATCCATATATTTCGCGCTCTTCAAGTGTTCCTCCGGTGACACCGGCTCGGCAGCAACAGCCAAGGTCTTCTCGTCGAGCAGCATGATATCCTTCCACCAGTCCGCCTTCTCATTCCCGCCAAGTTGATCTAGTTGTGTCAATTCCTGAAAAACATTTTAATGAAGAGAAATTATTTTAATTCAATTCTAATATGTTCTTCTTAAATCTTCTTTTTTTAAATGTTGTTTTAATGTAACTGTTTCAAGCTTTATTAAAAAAGACGACAATATTACATACTCTTTGAATAGCTTCGGCATTGTTGGCGTCGTCTTTGTTGGTCATGTATCCCTGCCACGGTCGAGCCGCCCATGTGCAAGGTTTCGTATTAGCATCGATGGGCACTTTACTACCATCCGGACAGAAGTATCGGAAATTAGCCGGATTTTCGGAAGTAGGTACCGCCGGAGTGACTCCGACCGGCAAGCCGAAGAAGCGCTTCACGTAGATGACTTTCGTCCAGGCGACGTCGCCGCCATTGTGAGCCAGACAGCGCAAAGCACCTTCATATCCAGAATATATATCAGGATAATCGCACCGATCCGGATTCTCACAAAGAGCGCACATGTTGCTATAAGTCTCCTCTAAAAAGTAAAAAGAAAATTTATAAAGGCAAGAACTCGATTCTATTCAAAATTAAAGCTAACACAATTATTATTAATAAAAACATGTAAATGTCGATCGTGATTACAGATACTCAATAAATTACACAAATTCTAAAAAAATCAAAATTAATTTTAAAGTTATTATTATCTCAGATATTATTCTTTTAATTTACATTTTGAATGTACAAAATTCTCTTTCTCTTTATCTTATCATAATTTAAAAATATTGCGAAAAATATCTTCTCGACGTGAAGTCGAACGTGAAATTCTCTATTTACCAGTTAATATTATCTCTAAGATATTTCAAGTTTATATTTTTTATTTGCTCTCTTTATCACTTTTTATCATTTTTTTCTTTTATTTGTTTTTATTATCATTTTAATTTTATTTGCTATCTTATGCATTCGTGTATTCATTAGTCTGGCTGATTGCTTATCTCACTTTACTCCCACATCATTCCGCAGCTTGTTTATATCGGCAATTCGTCTCTACGTATATATATCTAAGACAATCAACGCGAGTTTCATAGAGTTTCATAGTGTAAGTTACTTACTGAGTCTCTGATTGATCTTTGGGTCAGGTGACCACGTGCCCACCAGGCAGCCTTTGTCGAATAACGTGCTCAAAGCGCGAAGCTCGTTCTCGCGAGCGGAGTACTCGGGATTATTAATGTCGGTCAAAACGCCCATTGCGGTGAGCTTCGTGATCGGAATTTTGTAACCGACATTACGACCCACGCCGGTGTGACAGGATTTGAGACCTCTCAGGCCCTGAACGTTGTTAATGTTCAGATCCTTGTGCACCACGGCTACCGCTTCGTACCGATGTATCGCTTCGGGTTCTTCTTTTGTCCTCACCTGTTAGACAAGTAATGAAACACATATACACACAAATTATTATGGCGTGTTTATGGCGTATACATATTTTTTATGAATTTAAAATTATTTCACTATAATTTGTAAACATATTAATATATAAATAAACTTATAAATTTATTAAATATAAAACTTTAATCTGTGACATATATAAATTCTTCTTTTAAATGCTCTTTTTTTTTTAAATTACTTATATAATTATTTATAATTATTAACTTATGTATTATAGATATTTTTTTCCCACGCCAATTTGACATCGAATATGTGAACATTACCTGTTCGACCACGCTGTATCCAGCTTTCTCGGCGAATTTATTTTTCGCCGCGAGATACATATCTTCGGGATCTACTGCGACGATGTCCGCTTCCTTCTTGCCAACTCTTTCGATGCAATCGTATCGATCGCGTCCGGAGATACACGATATGGGGAAGCCCTTGCTACCCGAATCCTCCATCATCTTCGCGCATTCTTTCGCGTACTTCTCCGGAACGCACATTGTGACTGCGCGCATAATAACAGACACACATATCGTCAAAGCGAGCTTGGAGTGAACAATTTATTTTTTGTTCATATTGTGAGATGATTTTTCAAATATTTTTCCGCACATATGTACAATATACATGCGTGACATATAAATTATAAATTCTTATAAAATACTTACATATCCGTGGCGGACTCGTGGCGGTCACGGCCGTCATAGCGACGACCGCGAGCAGCGTAAATTTGTACAACATTCTGATAATAGATTAATTTCGCGGTTTTTCAATACCGCTTGCGCGCTTGTTTTCGCAAAACTCTCAGAAATAAAAAATGAAATCGAACGCGAATCCAGATGCCGACGACGACTCGTCAACGACGACCGTTCGTGGCTGCGCTCTAACGTGCTTATATACACGTGCGTCTTTTCCTTCTTTAGATTTCAACCTGGGAGGGGACGAGATTCGCTCTTTCTCCTCCGTGTGTTTTTCTCTCGCTTAGTGACCTCTTCGACGGTTGGTCTTTCCCCGTTCGTTTTGCTCAAATGACGCCATCGTCATTATCTATTCGATTCCTCTTCTCTTTTGTATATCGACGTTGGCATTGCCAACCTTGTCGCGCGCAGATTTTTGGAGAAACAATCGTGAAAACAAAGTATTTAATTAACCTGCTGCAGAATATTACTGCAGCAAGATTACATTCTGATGTGTAATAATAAAGAAATATTTTACGATTTTTTTAAACAAATAAATTAAATGTGTATGTACAATCTCGTTAAATCTGCGTATCGAATTCACGAGCATCCGCTGCGGACATTAACATGTCCGGTACTTTTCCAGGACGAGTCCGCAGCATCGCGAAAGAAGATCCTTGAAAAGACTTGTTGCTTTCGTTTATCCAATTCTGCGTTCGCTTCATCGTGATTCAAGCATTAACTCGGGTCTTCGGTTGCAGTTTTGTTCGGCGAATTCACATCCTTGGTTTCCGACCAAGGACAGTTTTGTTCGGACTTCTTGGAGTTCAACGCACGCACACATACGCGCAGAGAGAGAGACACATTCTCTCTCGCGTATGTTGCGGCGTTCACATCGTGAACCGTGTGTGCTTTTGTTGACATGGGAAAATTACTCGTGGTAATTCCCCTGCTAAAATCGTGCGACGATAATATTCGCTCCTTCTCTTTCCCGCTTAGACGCGAGTTAAACAGATTACAAGCTGAATAAAAAAATCGTGCAAGGCGTCTCATATGTATGCGAGTTGTTACAAAACAGCACAATTGATAAGAACATAATCTCTTCGAATTCGATATAAAAAATATCGAGAATATTTACGATGATGTGTCACATATGTACACACACACACACATAGAGAGAAAGAAAAATAGAGAAAAAAGATAGAATGGATTACTTAGCAACATTAAATAATTACTATTCGACGTTCTTCGGTTTCTAGTTTATCTCTGAAGGATTTGCGCGTTTTGTTTTTGTATTTCTATTTTTTCAAGTCATCATGTGCCTTTTTTATGTTCATGACAGCTTCTGCTAGTTCTTTTGTTTTAATTGTCAATTAAACAAGTTAGTGCAGAAACGTCCCACGTGTTTGAATGATAGAGAAAACAAGTCGTTTATTACATAATCGCTTGTTATATAACTGAAACATTTAGATTTGTTCTCGTTCTTGGTTTTTTACTTTTTAATTGATAATAAGAGTTGTTGATGTTTTTTTCTCGTCGTACAAAATAATCACGTAAAAATAAAACTTTATCTCAAGCCTGTTGTCGCGAGCAACATGTAATATGTAAAATTATGTCATAAGCAAGTCTCGTGGGTGCTTATCTATTATCTCGGCTATGTGAAAATATTTTTGTTAAACTGCAAAGTCGGATAAGTTCGCAACTTCAATACTTCCAAACGAGCGTGTAGAGCCAGCAGTTGCTCGTAATTTTCTTCAAGTTTTATCACGAGCTTGGTACGTCTCGCGATCGCTGTGAGTTTTATCCTTCGGAACTCCTCAGTTTTGCGTGACAAATCGTTGATTAATTTGCGATTTTCTTCAACATCCGACTGTTTCAATCTGACGTCTCTCGCAATCTTGTCGGTTTTCTTTCTCCATTTTGCCATCAGTCGTTTGGTTTCTTTCAAACGCGTCTGTTCCAGTTCCAACATTTGACGAAATCTCTGAAAAATTTCAAGTTTTAATTGAAGTGCGCGATTGTAAAAGAGTCTCGTGTTGAGAACACTTACATCTCGAAATGTTTGCAAACTAGTTTGCATCGTTTCGTAATCCTCTTCCAAGTTGGCGCCGGACGAATGACAATTTAACAGTTCCAACACATTTCTCGTGATCTGTAAGACAATAATTACGACCAGCACATCCTCTTATGTATACTCTGTTAACATTTATTTTTATTTTATCAAAGCGCGAAGAAACACCTTGAACTTTTGAACGTCCTTCAGTTCCTGCTTTAAATCCTTCCATGTCATTCTCGCGCAACTTTGTTGCCACTCGTGATGAGACAAGATCTTCCGCAAGTGCATCGATTCGTACATCGCCGACAATTTGCTCCTGCCAGCATCCGTAATACGGTCGTTGACGCGAAGCAGTTCTTCGCGCGTTACGAGAACAGCGTCCGCACAGTCGACGGGACTACCTTGCAACTGAATCTCGATTTGATCCATTCTCAAGACCAATTGAATCTCCATATCTTCCGCAAATTGCGCCAACGAATTTTTCTTCTTGTCTAGACTGAGCTCTTTGTTCGCCACAACGTTGTCGATGGAACATATCGTCTTCTGGTAAAACGACAGCGTTTGTTCCGCTTCGGCCACTTCCACCGCGCAACACCTCACCTTTTCAGTCGTTTAATTGTTACAAGTTGAACTTGAATATATTTTCGCATCTTTCGCGAAAGTATACCATTCATTCTTACCTTCGTCTCTACTTCGACTTTCGCCCTTCTCAGCTTGCACATCGTTCGCCAGTAATTGACATTGATCTGTGACGGCAAGTTTCCCGGCATCGCGTCCAAAGCGTCCATGTCCTTCAGAAAGTCCAGACATTCGCGCGGTAGGATGTCCGACTTCTCGCAGCCTGTGACGCATTTCGCTACTTCCGTCAGATATATGACGGAGGTGGTGGTGAGTCGACTGGATCTGGGTCGTTTCTTGTAGTGTCTCAACAGATGTTCCACCATCGGCTGCTTCAGGTCCCCGAATTCGGCGCGGAATTTCGTCTCCTGACGTTTCTCAGCTTTGCAGAGATTTTCGTATCGCGATTTCAGCTCCGACACGATTACTTCGAGCGAGGTGCATATCTCGGCGAGTTTACGAGCTTCCCGCGTCGCGGGCTCAACCTCTTCAACGGCGAAACGAACGATTTCTTGCTTGCCACCGACTTCCGTTCGGTGTTTCTGAATCGCGCGTATTCTCAACAGTCTCTCCTGAAGAATCGCGCATTCGATCTGTATCTTCGTCAATTCCAGATCTTTCATCTTGTCGTTGAACGTCGCAATGTCTCTTTGCAAAGCTTCTGGAATGTATATTTTAATGTTTTATTTCTCTTACTTACTTTTAGAAGAAATCCTTTCTCTGTTGACAGAGTCCGTTTTATTTTAATTAAGTTTGTTCTCGTTTTTAAACTCGGCATTTAAAAAATATTATAATTGATTTGTTTATTTTCTCTTTTAAATATACATTATATAATATACTTGACCTTTTATCTCCGCGATCTCAGCTTGCAATAAAGCTTTATATTTTTCTCGTTTCTTTCGCAAAGCCTGTATTTTGAATTTATACAATACGATTATAGCAATGTCTTCGACAGTGTATTTCGAAGGTTCCTTTGTAATCAGACATCTTGGTATAGGTATTGTCTTTTTTACTTCGTCTTCCCATCTTAAAACAGAACACAAAACACGAGCTTTTGACTTGGTTTTTCAAAATAAATATTTGAGAAATTTCCATAAATAAAATAAAATACAAAATACCATGGTTGGACAAAAACTTCAAAGAGTTTTCAAAATCTCTCGTCAAACTTTTAAATTAACTCACTTGGGTTCTAGCACACCGTTCATCATTTTCTTGAGAGCCTTTATATAAAAATTACTTGTCTTTTCGTGTTTTTCTTTATCGTCTCGATTCTTGTCGACTTGTTTCTCAAACACTTCGCAATCTTTCACAGTGACTACGTAATCGGGTATTTCATCGACATACCAGGTCGGCGTTTCAATTGGTTCGAGAAAATAATCTATTCCGTAAATTGTCTTCAATTCGAAAGTGCAATGGCGAAGCCTGTCGATACGTTCCTTCGCGCATTTTAATTCACGTTCCTTCGTACGTCTCATTTCCTCGAAGAGGTCGTTAAAATACATCTGTTCAAAGAATAATGGAGCAAATAATTTTTCAATTGTTATCTAAACTCTGTGAAAAATTTTTGTGTGAATTATATCATTCCAGCAAATTATATTTACAGTCTTACGAAAGAAAAACTCGGACCTTCAGTTTACGCTCTCGATTTTCGATTACAGCGTCTTTCTTCAGGATATTTTCAAGACGGTCGTCACACGAAGCTAATAACTGATGCGTTAAGATTACGCTCTCGTCTTCAATCCATTTGAACGTCGTGACACCCGATATGTGCAATTTTTCAACTTCATTAGCTAGATTGTACCACGTTTGGGCTATTTTGTGCACTTTGTTCTTATTGTTGCTTGTTGCTAAAGATTCTTCATCGGAATTGATTACTGTGCGCTCTTCTTTTTCCTCATGTATTTCGCAACTAAAAGTAGAACTTAATCTCATATTTCATTGGGAAACGTATCTTATTCCAGGAAATCTTGCTAACCAGGAAAATTTAATCTTTAATTGCATACGCTCGTGGAATAAACAGATAAAGATAGACGCGCGGTTTGCTAATTTGTGTGTCACATGTACGATATTATATAACATTAATACACAGTGTAAAATAAAAAACAAAAACAAGTTTCTGATTGCGATTGTTTATAAGATTTATTAATAACAAAACAATTTTGATTATTACCTGTACAGAAACTCAGCGGCTTCCGAGGAAAGCTTATTCCACACTTCGAAATCGTTTAATCTCAGATTCGTTTCAATTAGAGGGTAATTTCGAACTGTCGTATTGTCACCGATAGACTTGAGAGCACCTGGTTTAACCTGAAGCGATTCCCAGAACATCTTCCGTAGATACGACGCAATTAGATCACGCCGAACGCATTCTTCCTCGAGATCTCGGCGCACTTGGTTTCGTTCGAGTTTTGCCTCTTCTAGTCTTCGTTGCCGAAACTCGCGATCCAAATCGAAGGCCGAGATCGGTAGTCTAGCGTCCGGTAATTCGCTCTCGTTCATATCAAGAAGCTCTCGTACCTGTTAATTCACACGATCACATTTCGTACAATTGTAGAGACACAAATCTTGCGGAACGGACATACCCGAGTTTTTATTTTCTCCAAATCGACCAAGACAGACGTTCGCAAAAGCACGGCTTTGTCATGCATATTTTTCAATTTAGCGGCGACCACGCTGCTCAGCCAGGTTTCTTCCTTAAGATCGTAAATTTCGTTTGGATCGAAAGCGAAGTCATCTTTTGATACTTTCACAGCTTCGTTTTCTACCGTTTTCATTTTTACTTCCGGTAAACTGGTAAATGGATACACAATAAATTAATTTAAATTTACTAAATTATTTAAATGTCCAGAAGAAAAATGTTGCAATTGAAAGTCGAGAGCGCAAATTGAAGATCCGAGTTTCTTTTATAAGACTGTAAAGTTTTATCTTTATAGAGAGCTCTACAAATGACTTAAGATTATACGCGATATAAAATATAACAAAATATGTAAATGACGAGAAAAAAATTACCGTATTCGCGTAGCAACGAGATCTCCGTTTCTACCCAGAGAAACAATTATTTCTCCAAAGCGCGAGGAAACCGCACATTTTTTTACACCTCCTTCGCTGCGATGATGAGGCATAAAAATTGCAATTGCTTTACGAAACTCCGCGCTGCTTCTGACCACAATCAAACCGTCGTAGCCGTATGTTATGACATGAGAATCAGTCGCGTGTATTCCGATTTTTTTCATTTGGTGCATTGAGGAAACTGCTGTCGTGAGAACGATATCTTGAAAATTGTTCTGTCAAGAAGAAAATCTGATAAATTATGTTCAGCTTCCAAATAGAGAGAGGCAGCATTCAAATAAAAAAATTATTTTGAAAAATCTTACATATGATAGAATCCAATATCTTATCGATTATTATTTGAAATTGCAATTTACAGCAAGGTACATTAGCGCTTGTATTTTAATCTAAATGAAACACAATAATGTAGTTCGAATTGGAATATTAATAATAACCTGTAGTTCCATTTGAAATATTTGTTTCGATAAGGAAGGTATTCCTAATATATTCAGAGGTTTATTTGGCTCGTGACCGAGCATCTCGAAAGGTTCTGGCAAGTCTATTACACACGTGATACTTGCGCAGAAATCAATTGCGACCTCGCAAGTGTATACTATTACTTTATTACCGCCGAGCGAAGCTGTGGAAGGATTAGCTGCGAGAACCAATATTTCGAAATTATCGTCACTTCTTTCGTGTATCAGAAAGTCGGCGATCTATACGAAAAGAAAGAAAAACAGTTAGATTTAACGAAATTAATTTGTTAACTCTAACAAATTAATGCACAAACAATAGAAAAATATGTTAAAAGTTGTTGTATATAATTAATATTGATTGTCTTACGTATACATCAATTTCTACATATCCTAGTACATCCACTCGCTTTTGCCGAATTTGTTTACCAATAACAAATAATATACCAATTTGAGAATTGCCTATTCCTAAAGTTCTGCCGTAGAGGGAAAATTTCATTTTGTCGAGACAGTCTCCGTGAAGATGAAAACACTTGAGAATTTTGAGCGATGAAATACTTGCAATATTAATAAGAATGCAGTTGCCAGCATCGCTGCACAATGCAAGTATTGGTAAAACAGGATGTGATTCCATTTGAAGGACTAGAATAAAAATTAAATTCTAAGAGTAGCGGTATTTAAAGTAAAGCTCTAACAGTTGCACAAAGTCGTTGCAATATTATTATCTTTTTTATTTTCTCTAATATACGAGAGAGAACCTGTTGTTTCTACCTTTGCCGTGATGATTGAGAGATAATCTTGCATCGAGCTTGCCGGTCGACAATTCGACAATGCAGAGACGATCTAACCGATCTATCGCTGCGACGTGATCTGTGCGCTGAGATATGGAAACCAGCGCTTTGTATTCTATCTCGTTCGCGCAAATAACTTCGATGTGAGGATCGTTGTTCTGCTGCGTAATGATCTCGAAAATTTCTCCGTTTTCCGAGTGAAACAAAATTCCGTTTTTAGAGCAATGCTGTTTTCCTACTCGAATAGGACCGGAAATCGAAATCGACCACACGAGTTGCCACGATAGTTTCCAGTCAGCTGATGACCTCTTGTAAAACTAAAACATTGATAATTCAATTATATCTGTTCCAACAATAGAAAAGTAATTTGCTTTTATGATAAAAATTTTATGTAGTTTAAAAGCGCAGGTCAAATCAATACGCACAGCGATTTTATTGTCAGCATTCGCGACTATCACTCCAATTTTATACGCAACAACAATTGATTTGTTCTTCGGCGTTTGTAAACGTGTTCTCGACTGTACTACCGAGTACAGCTTGCCACTCTCTATCGCAATGAGCCATACATTTCCCAATTCGTCCGAGACGAACACATTTCCTTCCGCCGTCCAGGACAAGGACACAACTCCGCGCTCCGGAAGTGGCGCGTCCACGTGATGTACGCTCACGATTTTCGAGCACGTGCGCACTTGATAAATCGAGAGCGTGTTACCGACAACACCGTGCTGCGATATTAAATGCGGAAAATTTGAAGAGCAACTACAACACACGATCATGAAAAAATTCTACTCTTAGAAAAATACAAAAAACATTTGACAGTTATTCAATAAAGAAAACAATACATTCTAATAAAATTTTATAAGAAATATATGGTGAGAAAAAAGAGATATTGCGTGTAATAAAATATTTACCAAATGTCTTGAACAAGATCGTTTGTCTTTGTTTCAAGCGTTGCGACTTGTGTGCCAGTTTTCCAGAGCCATACGATCAGTCGAAAATCGGGAAAACTAGTCAGACTTACGAGATATTCCGTACCAGCGAATGAACAGGACAAATAGCCAGTGATATTGCCAACTAGTACGCATGTTGAGATTTTATGCAGCGTTGGATACATGAATATTGTTATTTTGGGGCTAAGTTTTCTTTCGGCTACAGAAAACATTGACACTACCTGCAAAATCATTCAAAATATGATAGTATATAAATTTCTGATATTTTTACATTTAGTGTTTTGAATAGAAGAGAGTATTTTAAATGACTGTTTATCTACCGGATGCCCAGCCAAACAGGATGCGCCATCGCCTCTTTCCTTGTTGTCAAAACGCTCGATCCGTTTTTCTCTCGTGTTCAGATTCAAAAAGCTCACGTAAATCCCGGAAGCCGTTGCTACGATTTCCTTACCGATAAAAACAAAATCGTGCCCCTTGCCAGATTTTATCCATCTGCAACAATAATTATGAATAACAAAACACTTTGGTTCTTTCATGCGAGTTCTGCAAACTTGAACTAGAAAACAATAACATGAACCTTGTCTCGGTTATTGAAAAACTCATTTTATGTTTTACATATATTAGTTTTGTGAATATTTTAAAACTCTCTTTATTTTTATTACTTTATTTCTTTATTAAAATCTCGTTCTCAAGTAAGCACTTCTTGTGCGTGATACTCGTGTTTGGTTGCCCGGAGACCCAGATGGAGTGGCATATTGATCGGGGTAGCTGTAGAGACCATGTTTGATATTCTCTCCAGCCCTTTGCTCTTCGTAAATTGTTGAGTTAACAGTTTAGTCATACACATTTAAAAAAAATTAACTATATTAGACTGTATCAATAATTTAAAATAATAATATAGAAATATTTTTATTGTTTTAGTCACACACGTGCATTGTATGATATTTATAGGAAAAGCAGGCAGTTTTATTGTTTTGCTGCCAACTGATTTGGCACAGAGAGTAGAACAAAATACTCAGAGTCACTACCTAATACTTGTTACAAGTGTGTCACTGGATCAGAGTATTGTAGCAAGTTTAAAGAATGGTGACCGTTAGCGATTGCATCGTCCAGTACATAATAATGACTTCGCACACACATATACATACGCACACACTTGCAATTGTAGAAATTTTACGAAATTGTTGAGGATATTTCATTTTATTAATTATATTATTTATTATACTAATAAACATATCGTTAGAAGCTATGTCTTTTATATAAAGTTATTGAAAATTAAACTACGTACATCATAACTACGAACAAAAATCACATTACAAGTGCAGCAACTCTTAGGTTGATCTATTTATTGATTTTAATATAGTAAATAAGTTTCTCACACATGTTAAAATATTTATAAAAAAATATTGTTACAAAAGAGATATACAAAAGATAATGTTAACAAAACAACCTAATAAAAATATAATAAAAGAAATATTTCTATACAAGATATTTAAAAATTTGACTATTTTCATGACATGTACTAGTGATCGATTGATATTGTGATATCGAAGGGGCACGATGGAATACTAGCCCAATAACGTGAACCTCGTGCCCCTTCCGGGAGCGAACGGCATATATAGACGACGCAAAGGCAATGGATTTTTTATTCGCGAGCGTTGATCGACATGGGAGTGTCCGTCCAAGAAGATGGCAAGCGTTTTGCAAATTCATCACTAGTTAAGAACAGCTTCGTGGCGAATGTGTGTATGTAGTATAAAAGTGAATAATTCGCGAGTGAAAGTTATAAAAAAAAAAAAAAAAAATTTTGAAGCCACTTGTTTTGGGAACAATTGAGAAAAATTCTAATCCAAGAGGAGTTAGAAATCGACGCTGTTTCTTGTCAGAAGCGGAAATCTCTTCTTTAAGTGGAATTAATCAACGTATGTATTTTGTGTTAAAAGATTACTGGAAATTAAATCACTAAATTTTCTGCTTACTTATAATTTATTTAGTTTTAATAACTATTGTAAAGCTTCTCTATTTGTTATTACGTTATGTTAGTATTAAAATCTCCCTCTTGTCTCTTTAATTATATTTCTTTGGTAGAACAATTTAGTACTTGACTTAATGGTGCAAAATAATAGAGATAACACAATAATATGACACACATTACGCCGCGCTAAATTAGTAGACTGCAAATTGCAGCTATCGTCTTGCAATTCCGCACTCGTGAATTAGGGTCACTTGTTGAAGTTGCCGAGAGATCGCTAAAAAGGGGCGAAGACCGCTACTCGCGCTTTAGTATGCGCGGCATGAAAATGTTTGCATTTTGTATTCGAGAGTGACCTTCTGCACTTATCTAGAAGGTGCTTTTCGTTTTTTTTCCAGCTTGAATGCTACTGCATTAATTTTTCAGCAAACATTTCGCTCTTTTAAAATCTCTAAGAAATTTATTCGCTCCCGCTTTAAATTTATTTAAAACTGTTCAAAAAATATACGTTAAAGTAGACTTTTGATTAAAAAAAAAGGAATATATATTCTATCAAAATTTTATACACACGTATATAAAAGACATAAAAAAAGTTTTTGTTGGTAGATTTATAATACGAAAAAATTTAACTCTAATAAACATATTATTAATTACAAATTTATATTACAAAATTTCATGTGCAATTTTAAGAACGTTTTTAATATTTCGTTTTTTTGCAGATATTTATTCTTCAGATTTTATATATATAGTTTATTGTTAATAAGATGAAGTGTCATTACCAAGCACGAAAGTATCGAGTCGGCCGCATCCTAGGAATCTTTCTGTCTTTATCTTTCGCCTCGGTCTCGTCTCATGAAGCTGTACCGTCAAATCATCAGAGCACACCGGGCGCATCGACTTTAAAGATAGAGGCCAGAGAATCCGAAGCGTCCGTAGTTCTGGGAAAAGATCTCATTCTCAGTCCGTCTTGGCCGATTGAAACGCCAATCGTCAACTCTAGCAATTTCAACGTTGCGTCGATCAAAGACGATTCCTCCATAACTCCCACGATTGTCAGCCGAATATCGTCTTCCGGAGAACATGACGGAAATTTACTTCGGAGATCCGACGCGAATTCTGATGTCACGAGTCGCTACTGGGCCAGCAAAAGCCCGAAGATAGCCCGGAAGAAGGACAGCTATCTCGAGGCGCTTAGACACTCGCGCACCAGCGAAGATCCGCGGGAAGGAATCGTTCGTTTGGACACGAAGACGAAAGCGAACAGGAGAGAGTACGTGCAACAAGGGCCAGTTTACAAACCGGAAACGGATTACGGTCCGCCCGATTCGAAGAGTCCGCGAATTATTTACGGCGCTCCCGACCCTTCGTCGCTTGGCGATTCTTACTCCCAGTCCTACAAGCCGTCGACAGATTACAATGGCGTTCCGCAGAATTCGTACGGACCGCCGCAGAATTCGTACGGGCCGCCGCAAAATTTGTACGGGCCGTCGTACGGATCGTCCGGTAATTCTTATCCTCCGCCTCAACAAGGTAAGACTAGTGAAGTAAGTATTTTTTTCTTTAAATTGCGTGACTTATTGTTTATTGTTGTAGAATACGGTCCCTCCATACACACTTCCATCCCGACTTACGGGGCACCTTACGCTCTCCCAGATGTATCTCACATTTCCATATTGCCGAGCTTCGATCTGGGCTTACCGTTCGCGCTCAAACTGAACGCGTTCACCATCGCGAAGATCATCCTGAAATTAGTGATCTTCAAGATGATCGTGAAGTTCATCGCGTTGATCTGCCTGCTGCTCTTCATACCCAAACTCGAGATCATCAAGAAAAAAGTCACCAACAAGGACGACGACGAAGAGGAACGTGGGTTTTCGTCGCGTAAGTTTTGTTTTTCATACTCACGTGACGTGAAGTTGTCGCGCAAAACGTAGTTCCTGAAACTACCGACTTTAATTTTCATGATGAATAATTTCCGCGATGAATTTAGAGAATGAGGCTTTCAATCCAGAACATTTGTGACGTTAACGGGGGGGTTATTATCTTCTTATCTCGCTGGCAACAAGGCGTTTTGTATTTTTTGCAGCTTACGCCACATCGGAGACACTGCGTAATCTCGAAACGATAGTCGGAAATTCCGTCGAGAAGTACGAGAGGATGCAAAACGATACTAGCTCAAGCTCGTCGGGAAAGTGCGCGACGCTCGCATGTCGAATCGCCAAAACGCTCGCTCATCACGAATCTTGGGATCACTACGTAAATTTATTCAAGAACTACGCGGAGGAAGAGAGCGAATTCGCGAAAAGAGAGGAGAAGGAGCAGTGAGAGATTTACGTTGTTGTTGAACTTCGTCATCGCGTCTTGTGTGTCATCTTTTAATTTGTATTCTCTTTTCACTTTTATTTATTTTATAAAATTCTATTTTACATACTTGTTGTATAAAATATACGTGTTTTCGTATCTTTTATATCTCTTTTCCCGACTTTCGTGACTGCAGGTAACTTGAGAGTGATTTTTAACAAATATTGCCAAATTGTCGCGTATTTATTATAGAAATTTTCCAAAGAAAGGCTCTGCACACGCGAAGCGTCATGAAACCCGACGATCATGATCCGGGCATGATGCTGCTCTCAATTCTCCTCCCAGGTGGGGATTAATTTAATCGCTACACACATGCTTTATAAACGTAGCATAGTGACACGATCTGTCAGTTCTCCCGCGACAGTCTTTCAATTCGTCGTACCTAGACAATCATCATCACCCGAGTCTCGTCGAGCACTAAAACAGCTGGAACAATGAAGATAGCGATTGTAGTCGGTAACGAGAACATCGATTTTTTCTCACAACACACAAAAAATCAAACATCGCCGCAATTAACAGACATATCACACCTTTGTTTAAGCAACAGATTTTTTAAATAATTGAATTTTCTTCAAATAATTGAATTTAATTTTATTTAAATAGATTTTCAGAAACATATACACGACAATTCCGAGTTAATCTCTTCTTCATCTTCTTCGAAATGTGTTGCAGCAAATGTTCGAGAATATCGAAGTTAGAGCAGCAACAGTTTTTATGTTCCGCGCATTTCTAGTCTTGTGTGAATTAATTTAAAATCCGGTTTACTTTTTGCAATCATATATCAGGTTTAACCTCGGTATTATGTATATCAGAAAATCGTGCAAACGCAACGATCGATTATGCGTGATAAAATCGAGCGCGCAACCGTTTGTTCATTCGCGAAAGTTTCTCGAAGAAACGAATAGACGCTGAAAAGGTTGCAAAGGAGACGTCTCTTAAAATGGGCGTGGGCGTAAGCGGCCTTGAGCGAAGGAACGACGCAGTCGCCGTGCGAGGAACTGTGATCTCGATTTAAAATAAACCTTGATTTCAATAAAGTTGCAATCATTCAATAAAGACGCGTATTAAGGTCGCGCGGATTATCGTTCCCAAACGAGACGCCAAGCCACTTTCATTGGATTTACGTAATATCGTTTTTCATCACTCGCGAACGGAAGCTCCCGAAAGTAGTCACGTCGAATAATACTGATCGAAGTTTTGTGATTGTTTTTATTAAACAACACGAAAGTTAAATTACATAAAGAGAACATTCAGCGGAACACGTCGGATTATGGAATTTTGATTAGTTCTTTTAACGTTTTCTTTTCTTTTTTTTTTTTTAATGTCTTTCAGCGTTGTCATTCCTTAGCATGCTCGCGTTTTGCGAAGATGCGTATGCGCTTCCTGACGACGCGAAGCTGGACACCGCGAAGGAGGTGAAGGAGCCGAAAGACATCAAGGAAGCGGCGACCGCGTCGAAGGACGTGAAGGACGCCATCAAAGCCGCCAAGGAAGCGAAGAAAAATAAGAAGGATTGCGCCCGGGACTGCGGGAATGATTATGATCCTGTTTGCGCTCACGATCCCGCTGACACCAGCTTCAAGCCGAGAACCTTCGGTACGCAGTGCGCTCTGGATATTTACAACTGCGAGATGGGATCGAGTAAGTATAAAAAAAGGAAAAAATTTAATTTTTTTAATAATTACACGGTCGACAATGTCGATATTAGAAATCACCTTTCGTGTTATATCGAATTGTATTAATTACATATGTATTTGCGTTGTAGAATTGGCTGTGAAGAGCAAGGGTGAATGTCCCGGATCCGGTGGAGCAAGATTGTCTTAAACATATTGACGGCGCATACATAATCGTTTAAGTTTTATTATCCAGAAATGGATAGGAAAAAAAAAGAAGGCGAAAACGATAAAGGAGACAAAGAGAAGAAGAGAATATTAACCGTCGAATTAAGCGCTTGATTATTAAATTTATTTAGAGTTTAAAGAAATATTTTATTGTAACTCAGTGCAATTCTCTTCGATGTGCGTATATATGTGATAAAATATGCACAAGAATCCATACATAAAACAATAACACGGGAATGTCGATAATTGGTCACTATATAGACTGAGTATGTGATTATTACGATGTAAATGCCTCAGTGCGTCAAATAAATATTAATAATGAGCAACTATTGATTCTGTTTCTCGCGTTCTATCTACCTTCTTTGTCATATTACATCCGCAATGTATACACACGCAAATTTTGATTGATTTTCTAATCAGAATTTGTTCTGACGTTGGCACGAAGATAACGAAATACGTACATGTAACTTTTGACTTCAATATAAAAACAGATTATGTAACCGCGCACAGATGCTTTATTTTTTAACACTTATCGTGCACGTATCAAATTGTTTTGGTAGCATGTAAAATTACATACTCGTACATAAATTTTTAGATCACGTACAAATGTTTAAAATAAAAACTACATTTTTATCACTCAATTTTTATTCTACATTTTTATTACTCAATTTTAATCAAACATATCAGGCTATCGAAAAGCAAAAAACTTGCTTTTTTTGTGCTACTCTTCTAAAGGTCGGAAACATTGTACATGGTACCAAGGACAAAATTTGAAACAAAAAAATTAATTTTATTCTAGAAAAACTTAAACTGTAAGTTACATAATACTGATATCTTTAAGACTTTGTATAACTTTTATTACCAGAAATACTAGTGTAATCGGTGAGCATCCATTATCCCAAGAATCTCAAACTTTCCCATTATCCTTAGTGTGCTTCATCTATCTTCGAACTAATGGTAACTAACGCATTAAACACAGATATTCCTAAAAGCATTACCAAGAAAAAATTCAGACA
>QVNV01005419.1:0-20009 GCA_014825455.1 Pseudomyrmex pallidus | reverse complement strand
TATAAATTGACTGAATTAAATTAAATTGATTGAATTAAATAAAAACAGAAAAATTACGAATCAATAAAATCAAAAAAAATCCGACAACAACAGTAAATAAATACTAAGTGAACAAACTTGTATTTTTTGAAATCGCGTTATGTGCAACATGTCGATTATCGGACACGCGAAACGATGCGAATGCAGGAACGCACGTTATTGCAGCACGTTAATTACAGTCATTCCAAAAACCGAAAATGAGCTTGATTACGTTGGAGAGAGTTGTATTAGCGACGTGACACACGAACTGACCGTCGATTTTGCTTTCCGAAGGCCAAAATGAAGAGAGAGAGATACGTAATGAAAGATAGAAGTACGTAATTATAGGATAGCTGTGTCGTTAGCCCAGACCCGGTGTGAATACGCATACATTAATCTCACGGTGGATTCACACAATTATATTCTATAGAGGCGTACAACATCATGCGAACTGGGACGCGAATAAGGCATGAGGCACTTTCAGAGCTTTCATATATCGCCGTACGACTACATATGAACGCGTATACACACGTGCGCGTATTTCGAACTCGTGCACATGTCCATCTTAGCGCAAAATCATCACATGATTAATTACAATCTCTTGTTAACCGTCTTTAAGTTGGCGACAGTAACGCCGCTTATAAAGTTATCTGGGTGTGTAGACAGATTTCGAAGATAGTCACCGTTGCGCGCGCTGTAGGAAAGCAGATCGGATTAACAACGTTTTTATAATTGATACTGTCGCGTCATCGCTCGAAAAAACTATCGCACAAAGCTGATGCTCGTCCCGGGATAATAACGGATTTTTAACGTAATGCCATTTTGTAAATGCGAGTAAAGCTCTGTAATACGGATCTTATTGTCCGAGGATTTTGAATCACCGTTTAGAGTGAACCTCTAGTAACAAAAAGCAAAATTTTCAAATATGTTTACGCGTTGTTTTGCTTATTACGAGCAAAATTGGTTTTATAATAAAATAAACGTTCTGTGAGCCGAGACGAGGATGTAAAATTATGTTATGAAATCACATAACAGATATATTTCTATATGAGAGAGAAATACATAGATTTTAATTTATATTTCTTTATTAAAATAACTTATTTGGTTATCGAATTCCGATATGTTGAGTTTAAGAGATAATCAAAAGAAAAATATTAATATTATGTCATTAAAATTAAGAGAAGATACATACATCAAGTTTCTAATTTGTGATTTTAAAATATACAAATTTTTTGCGGGCAATTTTATGCCGACTTAACATAAAAGACACGAATATTTTCCTGCCGATAAAAATTCACGATAGACATTATTCTGCCAATCACATCTGCTTCCGTCATCGATTGTGTATATGGAAAATGGTTGATGATTGCCTTGATGTGGAAACTCTTTCGAACGTACAGCGTGTCTCTTCCAGAAACATCTCACCTAGTTTTATTCAATTGGTTTTATTCATGGAGATACGACTTTTGAACTTTAATTTATGATTGAAAATGTGAAAGAGTCAATAATAAAGCGAGTTTTTGTGTTAAATAATTGTTGAATTTAAAACCAATGTATACGTATTAAAAACATTTCATTCTTCCTTATATGTGTAAATTACACCAGCACTTTTGCTCAATTGCGCGAAATAATATAGAGACATTATTGTCCTTGATCTATAAAACAAGATCATCAGGATATATGCGATAAAATGAGACGTGTCGCTCGAGTGCATCTGAGGAATGTGCTTTATTAGTAAATAATTCCCGAAATAAGTTTGGCCGGGATTCAGACAAGCACCTCGTCTGCGTTCATTATATTTCTGGAGATGAGCAAATCGCGATTTTATCTAGGCGATCCGACCATTCTGTTACGAGAGAAATGTTTTGATAAAATCTGTTTAAGATCGATGCGAACGAATGTTGTGTAAATGTTTTTTATAATAAGTAGTGACAAACATCCCTTTTCAATAAGGGAACCTCTACTGAGACATGTCGAGTAGATACATTAAATTTAACGATCGTATGTCAGAAATATTTTTAACTCACTTGAGATGTTCGAGGAGAAATAAATGGAATTATCAAGATCTGAAAAAGAAGCTATAATATTTTTTCTTTTTTTTTTTTAATTATTGAATATAAACATACAGAAGATGGAAAATTACCTAATTGTTTATATATATGTTTGGGGGAAAATCTATTGGTAAATTGAATAGATATAAGCATTTGGAAAAATCACCAATACTTCATAATTTGCATTATACTGATAAACATCACTAATATTCTCAATGCATAACAAACGTGAATCGTATTCTAATTAGTGGAAAAATTTCAAGTATTTTGTAATGTTTACTTTCACGATAGCTTATAATAATGATTATTGCTATTGATTTCGAGCTATTTACGTGATATGACGATCGGTAACGACAAAATTGCTAATAATATTGGTGTGCAGACAGTTAATTGATAGAGGTAATTAATTGATAGCAGTTACTACATAGTTTGCAATTTGATCATTATCGAAAGTTACTAATTTGAAATACTTTTCTTCTCTCTCTCTCTCTCTCTCTCTCTCTACTGTTCTACTAAAAAATTATAACAAACTTATTCACATTCTAGTATACGTTATGTGTATATTTTATTATCAATTTAGAAAACCAGAAATGAGAAGCGTTGATTGTTTGTTTCCACGAATCGGCATGTAATAATAATTTTAACAACGACACTGCAGAAGAGAGTTACTGATAATTATGTCATTTGGAGTGAAACACCATTCTCTCAGTAAGTAAGTTTGTCTCTGTTAGACGAAGTTTTGGAGAATGCAACTGGTTCTCGGAAATCACTATAACTGCGCTTTATTACATTCCGTCAGACATAGTCAAATCAAGTTTTAGGAATGCAATTGATATGCGTCAGTGCAAAATGTAATTATATCACGCGCAAAACCTTTTAATTATCCAAAATATTTAAAACACAATTCAATTTCTTTAAAAAAAAAACAAATTATATAAGTACAGTTTGTATTCTTATTAAACACAAACAAATATTTTACTCTTTTTTTAGAAGCAAGTGTTTTTAATGACAATGTTTTTAGAAACAAGTGTCTTATATGATCGTATATACAACTGCATTTAGTTAATGTATATTATTCTCTCATTTTTCCTATCTTTCTCCTTTTTTTTTTCTTTTTATTTCTCTTGAATCAATTGTGCAGCATTTGATTCTCTTCGCAAAAGTGAAAAAGCCACAGCGTACAAAAGACGAGAACATATTGATCAACTGCATAAACGAGTAAGATATATAAACGAATTCGCTGAGCTCGCAATCGCATCCTTCAATTTACCTTTATGCAAAAGCTTCCTCAAAGTTTCATTTTTCAAAGGGCACAATACATGATCTTCAACGATTCACATCTTCTTTTCTTTGTTTAGATACACATACAAAAATAATTTCAGAAAAACATATAATTTAATAAAATATTGTAGATAAACACTTTGCACGTACTTTTCCAAAGTAAAACATTATCTTGCAGCATCTCGATATTTACCTTTGTACTTTAAAGGTCAACAATCATTTGATGAACATTTCACAGAACATTTTCCAGATGTATTAATTCTGAATTTTTTCGCCATTTCTATTTCCAGATGTATTAATTCTGAATTTATTCGCAAATGTGTTTATGATAAATAACGATATTTTATATATATACAATGTGAGAAAAAAAGAATTTCATAACGACAGTGAGCTATGAGGCGTGAGTCAGCTTAAAAGGCCGTTCGCAAAATTGCAATATAAACGTCAATACACGCTTGTTGGGTTACAGAGCGCGATCGTAATGTGAGAGAACACACAATTCTCGAAGCAATATCGCTGAAGACTTGACAAAAATATTTTTACAGAAACAGAGTAGATGAGAGTGAGAGAAATACTAAAGAGAGAGAATGAGAGAGATTAAAAATGTGTAAGATAGAAAGTGGCACGATAAGCAAGAAACGTAATGGCTGTCTTGCAACGCAAAGGAGTAAATTGGTAAGGGTTTATCCCTGAATAAAGGAATATTCGTAGTTCGAAATTAATTATATGTGTTAACGTCGTGATATTAATTTAATATACTATCCTTATCCCTAGCATACGATCGTTAAATTTAATACCCATCTAATTGAAAGATCAGCGAAAGTTAAAACGTTCTCCTATTATTGCAGATTTAAAATTATAGTGATATAACGTTGAAAGAGCATTTCTGAAAAAATCAAAATTTAAATCTAGTTTTTCTTTTAAATAATATTATTCTCACGATAGTACTTTAAATAAAGTATAGAACAACTCTTTGATACATTTTTCAATGCATACTACATTCCATATATTTTATCATAAAGAAACAAGTAAATAATGAACTAAGTTTTCTAGATATTAAATAAATGTATATATGTATATATATATATATATTTATTTGTATGTATATATTTATACACACACACATATTACGTAACAAAATTATTGTCAGATTTCTCATAACAACGCTTTAAGCTTGCTAGATGATAAAAAAAATTTTTAATCGTGAATCGCACTTTGTGTGTCATCCTTTTGCTTTGAAGAGCATTTCCTGAATACATTCGAAACTCCGTTCAAACAAACATCGAAGCGCCATGCCAGTGAAACGAACGATTAATAACAAAGACTACGTCTACATACAGAGAGGCGATAATCCCGTAAATTCTTTGCATTTCCGACATTGCCACACTATTTCTAGACCATAGAAATATTTTGTTTACGTGAATTACGCAAGAATTTCTCTCGTATGTTCCGCGTACCACATTTGCAAGGCCTTTCACGCAAGAATTCCGAATAAAATCGCGAAATAGCGCAAGCTCAGAATAATATTTCACATAGCATTGTTTATTATGTATTTTTGAAAAACTTTCGCGTGTCTAAATAATTCTACAAAAACTTTGCGCTCAGACGGAACACACGGACGATGTGTGTGTTTATTGTGATAGATATCGGAACAACAAAAATTTGTTGTTTTAGATTCTTTATCGTGAATTATCTTCGTAAGCGCCGTTTACTTATTTTCTCAGCAAAATATTTAGAATTTTGTGAGAAACTTGATTTCTCTCTTCATTTCTGCGGTGCACTCAAATATACAAGAACTATATATATATATACTTTGCACTATGTAATGCAACGTAATGCCATATAATGCAGAATTGTGTGGTTGGCATTACATCACGTGCGGTCTGCGATAATTTGCCGACAATTAATCGTGTAGTGCCGATATTGACGTAGTACAACAATTATGGTATCATTATTTCATGTTATTAGATAGTGGATAGAGACCACAAATATTATATTAGGTTGTCGGCAGAACGACGTAGTATAAGGCGATGATGTTATAAGGAGGATTGGTTTGCAAAATAATGTTGTATAAAACGATAAAATGATTAATCGCGAAGCATTTTAACATAAAATACGTATTTTCTTGACACAATGTAATATTGATTTTTTTTAAATCGCATGGCAATTTAAATCATACTTTAATTTTATTCAAAACTTTTCAACAGGTTTCTATATATAAAGCGTAATACATTTACAATCAGCGTTTGATTGCGCGTGAAAAAATGATTTATTTGACACAAATATAACATATGTTTTATAGCAAAGCGGTCGTAAATTAATTGATCTGCGTTTATACTATTATCGAGTCTATATTACACGTTCTATTTCACGGCCCATTCAATGTTCAGTTAACGATCCGTAATGAAAGTTCGCCGTGAACATGTCGCGCAATCAGCTTCGAATCGTTGCCGTTGACCGTTCAATTTTATGCTATTCAACGTACTGTTAAAATGTCGTTTTACAGAGATTTTATGTGAAACACACAAGTAAATTTTTTCGCGATACACCTGTAGAAGAAGAAAGCTCCGTGAAAGCAAAGTTATTTAAATGGATCTCGGAACATGGTTTTTACTTTACCATAGTTTATGGAAAAATATGTTTGCCGGAGAAAAAACTTTGAGATGATATCAAGAAGTATTATCACACGCGCGCGTACACATACACACCCATCTCAGGAGATACCCTTGGAACTATTTAATCTTGTACTGTAAAGTTATCATAAAATACATGGTCGAGAAACCCATCCGATGGACAAGATTAAAAATCCTGTTTTCTCTAATTGCGAGTGAGCTGAGTCAGACAAATGTATGTTCTGTAAACAATGTTTCACACATTTAATTGCAAATTGATAAAGATCATCAGTGTAGTCTTGTCAGTCGTTAGAAAGCAAATATAAACTATAAGAACAATGCCAGAGAATATACAGACCGATAGTTCTCGTTTAATCATATCTAAGTAGTTTTCTCTGTTGTAAGATGATCGTTTTTTTTTAACGAGAATTTACTCGCGTGTAATTTCCATGTAATTTTTTTTCTCTTTTCTGAAAAATTGCGAAAGGATCGAAGATATTACGCGATCGCTCTCGAAAGAACTTAGTCCAATTATCTGATATTAAAAGAAATTAGAAAGAGTCTCGTTGAGAATTGACCCTCTATCCCAGATAAACCTGACAAACTTGAAAGTACATAAAGGCTCGAATTCTTTGATGATGATTCTCTCGACACGTTTAATGATCATGACTGAAAATCATATTCGCACAGTTAACGTTGTCATTTATATATCGACATATTCTTGTTTCTCTTGATTGTACAGAGAAGAGATAGAACTTGGACCAAAATCCCGAGAGATTAAATGACTTACCATATAGCAGGCGGCTTACATAAACATGGGCTATAATCCCGATATCTTGTCGATAACGGTAAATATCTAAAGCGTGCACATGGTGCTATTGATACTGACAGGCACGTGTAATTATCGGCTTGCAATTTTCTTCATTAACACGCTGCCCGTGTTGCGTAACACAATTTGTCTAGTCTGTCACAATCCAATTAAGTTATTTTTTTTTTTTTTTTTAGAGAGACAGATTTACCTCTTATTTTCACTTGACACGTATTGCAGTCTCAAAGAGAATTGTTGCCGATAACAAAACTATTTTATCAGCACGTGTTACAATCGGTAAATTGATGAAATTCTATTTTATTTGTTCGAGTAATAATGCTTGTAATGCTATTGTAAAGTTAGACACGTGCAAGAATGAAAATGAGCATAATGCACAATATTAGAATACAATGCGCGATCGCGTTATTAGTGTGAGATGCGTGAAATGTTTGCGGGCGGAACACAATCGTCTGTTTGTTCGCAAAACAATCTGAGAGCAATACAGCGGCGAACCGCATTAGCGCGCGAGAACACTCGAGAAGGTGATCCGGAAATAGTGCTTTTGTACCTAATCTCCGGATCGTTCTCTCTCGCTATCGGAGCACGTCTGATAGCCACCGGTAACACAAATCAATTACGTCGTCATTAAATGTCACTTCGAGGTCGGATCGAAGAGATGGCTTTCATTAATTAACAGCACTATTTAAACCGCAATTTCGAGAGAGTGCATTATACCTTAGGCCAATTAAGTCAATCAAAATGAATATTAAAGTTTTTTTGTCGCAAAAATATATCCGCGTTCTTTAAACTCATACCAATGCGATATACGAACTCAAAACAAGAAATAAAAATCAGCAAAGCGGAGCGCGAAACATTTTACGTTTATTTTGATTTTTATCGCAGTTCACACATTCACACACATACATCTCTTCTGAAATATTCTATTAAAATAAAATTTATTATTCCGAATGTATACACAGAGCGAAATAATTTGAAAATACTCATGCTTTGTTAAAAATATACGGCATCTAATCGAAATTCCTTACATGCCGTGCAACATATTCGATTCCGAAGGAGCGCAATCCATAATAGGAGAAAAGTCTCACGTTTAGCGGAGAAACGTGGCCAGCGTCGATTATGAACGACGGACGGAGTTTTGAGTTTTTTTTTTCGCGATACGGATTTTCATTTTATAGTGTAATATTTTAATATATAATTTAAATATGCAAAACTCTTGTCTTGTGCAAATTTTTACATAATACGACGTTTTGAAAAATTTATTTTAGAATTAAGTAAGAAGATCATGATAGTGAATTTCTCTATCGGGAGTCTATTATCATATAATGCATGTGCATGCCGGGCGAATTTGCATATAATACACTTCATTGAAGCCATTATGAGCAACAGTTACTCTATAATCCGTTATTATGTAGACTTGATGAATGTTTTACCGTTAATATAGCAGCAGCTTTTCCACGTATAAGATAATTAATGACGTTGATTCGCTGCATGAAATTTCATCCAGTAACACAAATCGATGAAGACATGAAGCGAGCGACACACGTCGAAATTGCAGCTTACTCCCTTTAACCGTATACGATTGACGCTACCTATCGCGCGATTAATTAGAGATTGCTCGTACATATCACGTCTATATTGCGAAAGAACTTCCAATTATTCGCTTTCATTTGCGCGGACGGACTATTGTTAAGCCAGCCACATAACTTCGGCGTTGGCATCTGGTATGTGACTTGAAAAGCGCCGGTAATTAACATGTTGACGAGTGCTTGAAGACGCACTCGACCGGAACTTATCCTAAATGGTGTCGCTGTGAAGCTAACGTTTAAAGCAAGCCGAAAATAATCAGTGAATAAGTAAAGAGTGAAACTTAAAGTGAATAATTTGCGCAACTTTTTAGTAAATTTTACAGCTAAATTGAGAACAATTGCTCTGCGCTTAATAATTATAATAATTACATTGTTGTTGCTTTGAAGTACATTAATTAACAGTAGTTATGTAAAGCTTCGTTGTACTGTTAAAGTAGGACGCACATGTTAGAAGCGTGATTATTGTAAATATGAAATAGACTTTCAGCAATGAGAGATAATGTATGTTGTTTCACATTAATGAGATAAAGTTACAAATTGGCAATTAGAAACAAATGTTAGACAAAATTTTGTTACACATCTTTCGCAATCATATTAAAATTTCAAATGCGCGATGCAATTTACATTGATTCTTACGTCAAAATCGAAATTGAAATACTAATTTTGCTATTATATATTAAATACAAAAAATTTATTAAAAAAAGAATGTGATATAACTCGATTTAGTATCGCGTCATAAGTCGCCGCTCAATTTAATAGTTTCCTGGCTATCGATTCTTAGAGTAAACTTTCTTCCGATGTCACAGATTCAACTTGAAGTATCTGTTATGCGAGAAAATTCACTCCGAAAAAAGAAAAAATACTTTCCGCTTTTCATATTCGAACTCGTTCAATATGCGAACTTTTAATCACACTTATTTGTCGAAGTTCTCATTGTCAAACATAGATTAATCGGCGTGCGTTGCTAGTGCGAGATACATACGTATGCCGCTGTTATCGACGAAAATAAGAGAACAACCGGATCTCGGAACGAGAAAAAAGAAAAATCTTCACGAGCAGAAAAGCCGGAGAAACGATCGCGATAAAAGCACGTCCGAAGCGAAAAGCTTTGAGTAAAGTTTCGTTTAAGTCCCGGCAGTTTAGATAAATTACACAAAATCCCGATGAGCTTTCAATTAGTTCAATGGATTTTATCACCTGCATCCGAGAAAACAAAATCGCAAGTGATTCCTCACGATATTGTCTTTGGAGTTCGTGAATTGTTTAAAGAATTTTACACCGACGCGCGATTCACGGAAACATTGCGCTCGTTTTAGCGAATGTTCGATATCGCGTGTCCACCTCGCGATATTTGCATGCAAATTATTATTATTTTTCGCACATATTGCATAATCTGTGCTCGCGTTTTTTTTAATCAATATTAAGGAACTCAAGTAAACGCTCAATGAGTGCGTGGGAAGTGCAACCAAAGCTGCGCCTAGATTGCTTCCCGGTAGATTGATGTATCGACAGATATCCCGGTGTATCACATAACGAGGCCGTGCTTATGTAAACTTCATGTATAGCGTCGAATACAACACACCGCGCGATCTCGTATATAAACTGGAAATTCATGCGGCGTTTGTTTAATACCTCGTTTAACATGAAACTCTAGCCGGAATTGAAGATTTATGAAACATCGCTCTCTCTACGTACTAACATAAAACGCGTTGCATAAATTCTCGATGACACACAGGTGCACTTGCACGCGCGCTTAAATTGCTCAGCGTCTCATCCATACGTTATCAATATTCCGTTATTAATTGCTACTTTTGATACTGTCATTATTATTTCTCATTGTTACCACCGTTATTATGTACTTGTCTTATAATATTTATTATATTTACGCGCAACAATCCGCAAACAGAGAAGGATCAAGATCCTTCGAAAATTTATGTGCCTGAGAAAAGATACTTTCGTTCATTTATCGTATATATATATTGTTTACACTTTATCTTTTATAAAGTGACTTAATTTTTAATCTCTTGGATAAATTTTTACAACACAAACGGAAACTTAAATTGCGGTAGATAAGACAGGGCGAAGATTGTATATTTTTCATTCAACCCTAATATTAAAAAAGTTGCCAACACGATCGTGAACATGTTGCAGTAACTCATCTTCTTTTGTGTTGCACTTTGTAAGAAAGCAAACGCATGGTCGAGCGGACTGAAATTTATCGGGAAAACAAGCGTACTTAAGTTCGACGACGAACTTTAACTGTGTTATGAGTTGACTACACAGAAGCTGTTTTTGACTCTCTTCAAACAAGCTTTATTGTCTGAAACGACTGAGCAACTCGGTATTTATGTAGTTTCTCATTAATGAAATATTTTACACTATAAGCAAAAATATTTGTATTTAACACGGACAAGAAATTGAAATTTGTTTAGTGTTATGCGGTTTTCCGTATATTTAAATTGTAATTATATCTCATACAATATTATTAATAATTATACGTAAACATATTACAAGGAATAACATTATTGATGTGTAGATAGTAAAATTCGTAATAAAATATGACAAAAACGCGCGACACATTTAATTAAATTTGAATTTTCTTCAAAACTTTAGTATGTAGCTTTTTAGTGCGCTTGCACTTATTGTGAAGAAAAAGCAACTTTGAAACTGCCATTAACCATTTTAACTTCGAGAAGTCTTTATTTGCCTCAAGTTTCATTAATTATCGGGAACTTTTGCAGTAACCGTCAGAAGACTAATCCGATACAGATTGTTAATACTTGTAATGTATTTTCTCTCCAGTGTCTTTTTTTCTTTTAATCTCAAAATCTCGTGCCGAAACGTTTTCATTATGGCGATATGCTGATCGTCACAGTCATGTATTTAATAGATAGGGATATCGCGATATCGCACTCAGAAAATAATGGAACACGTGATGCAAGCGTCGATCCACGCGATCTCTAACATCAATTTTAAAGACGACAGCGATAAAAATACTTCGAGTGCTATCAGTTTCGACGACGTGTAATTAACACGTACACCAACGCAAAAACAAATATACGCGCTCAACATCACCTAATTCTCGGTAATTCGTAGTTACATGTCGCTGCAATTGCAGATCCGGAGTCTAGTTGTTAATTGGTTTGGTTGAAGTTTAATTCCTCGGGGAAATCAAGAAAGATGCCGAAAAATGTGCGTGTCAGGTTTCTTATGTCATTTAATACACCGCCGTTCTTGGTGTTTCTGAAATCCGAAACACCAAGTCGTCGCTTGTATTTGTCACTCTTTTGTCGCTTATTAACTTTCCACTTTAATTACCTAACAGCGTGTCTACGTCAGAAGCCTGTCATAAAATATACGCACATGTTTCATGTCGGATTATGTTCTCCGCGTTCTTTCATATCTCGCATATTTCATTATGTTTATTATTTTATAACACAACACACATGATACAAATAAAATATCTAAAATCAGTTTTACGATACACTTTTGCGCGCTTGTCGCGAACACGCACAAAACAAATAACAAATGAAAAACGAATGATCCAGGTGATATATTGCTTCTCTGAACAAATATTGATTTTTTTTAGAGATTTATTAGTCTTAAGCGGGTAAAATTCTTAAGAGAAACAATCATTAATCTTTTTTCGAAAAATCTGTGTGTTACTTGCGGGATGTCTTTTACGAACGATATTCCGTCGTATATACAATCGCAATATCGTTCGCGTTTCTCTTTCGCGTAAAGCTTTTTCGAAAAATCTTTTTGCAAACAGGATGAAAACATGTGTGTGTGTGTGTGTGCCGAAGTTCGACAGCTTCTTACGTCGCATTACGTGATCCTGCTCGTTTCAGGTCTTTTGCCCGCGGGAAAAATAAGTTACGACTTACAGGTTTTCGCTATGCGGTAAAGCCTCGACGCGAAATGTTAAAAGTTTAAATTGCATTGGCAATGCACTTTTGGGTAGACGCAAAATCAGTTAGTTATTCCTTATTCCCGCAAACGTGAAGAAGAAACGCTCTTCTCTCTTTCTTTTCTCTGAAGGCTTTGTAAGAGCTACTTCAGAAAAGAACAAGCCACCGTGTAAACGTGCACCTTATCTTCGTGCAGGTTTGATAAGTTTGACTCCACACGATAAAATAAGAAAATAACACCAAATTAAAAAGTCTTCGTCTAACCTAATCTTTGTTTCCGATTGCGCTACAATGTGCGTATGCTTACTCGCTACACTTTGGGAGATGTGGACTATGTAAAAAAAAAAAGGAAGTTTGTGTGTTAAGCTATATAATTTGTCGTGATTGCTCGGTTTTTGCCACCGGACGAGGTAATTACACTTCAAGAGCAAATTTACTCGAGAAGGATTTGTTAAATTGAGAAACTGAGCTGTTCTTCTTTCTGTGACAAGATACGCTGTTAGTTTCTACTAGCTGCTTAAAATTAATTTTTTTTGTTGTAAAACTGACATTTGACATTGAACATTTTACCGTCGTATATTTACTTAAAAAGAGGCAGCAGCGAATATTCGTAGTACCGCGTAAAATTCATTTTACCGTCGCGAAGAGAGAAAACGACGTCTCGCTATATTACTTGAAGAAGAGCTTCTTTACGTCTTGTCCATGACAGCGACGATACCGATATCCAGGTAGTAGAAGCTGAAGGAACGTAAAAAACGAGCTTAAAGTACGAGAGTCATTACCTCGGCAGGGATGATGCTGCAGGCGGTTGTCTAAAACTGGCGCGTTATCCTTTTTACGACGACGACGGCGTTTATTTGACGCGTGAAACGCAAAGTCTAATACCATTGCTCGCAAACGCTTTTCAATTAATCCTTTATGCTCTTTAATCTCGCGTGATATATTGCTGCCGGGGGTTTGTTTGTTGGCGGGACGTGACATAATAGGAGAAGATTGCTCGAATATATAAGCGGTACTTTGGCTCCTCCGTGACTAAAATATTTCAACCGAGCATTCACCATGGGAAAAAGAGAAGAGTACAGCCGTGCAAATACAGATGTTTATGCACGACAGACACTTGATAATTCTACTTATTACATGCGAAAGTTATAAATATCGATTTTGTTTCAACGTCAGAACCCGATAAGACAGCAACGAAGTCTTTTCGAAGACGGGAAACACTACTGAATAAACTGAATAAACAGATGCTTCTTATTTGTCCGTGTCGATCAAATGTTGTCGCGCGTTATTGTTATTTTTGCAATTGCGTCACTCTCCATTCCGACTTGGCGCGTCTAAAAAATAGTTAATCTCCACCATATTTGAAGATAACGAGAGTTACACGCGCGCGGCAATGTATGATTTCTATCGTTCTCTCGCGATAACAAGAACCAGTGAACTTCATTAAAAGTTTCCCATTATTGACGATGCGAATCTCAGTGAAGTTAATAATCCGATTACGAACTCGAATGATGTTAGATAACGTAAAACGATATGTTATACATTTCATTAATATTGACAATAATTTAAATAGGTTACACAGCGAGATTTTATCGAATATATATTATCACATCTGTGTCTATTATGTTTCAATAATTAAGCTATTAAATTATTCATTAATTAAATTATAGTGTACCTTTCAGACCTTTCTCTTGCAAATCAGTTACATGCAGGATTATGATAATGCAAAACGTGGGACGTGGAATGTTTGCTGTTAAGCGTATTGAGTTGAATTTTAAATTGAACATGATAGCGTTTCAAAATATAATTTGTGCGTATAAAACAATTAAATTGAAGAAAGAAATTTAATCTTTGGCTATCACTTTTTTTCTTTTTCTCTTTAAGTAGTTATCACTACTAAGATTAAATTTCTTTCTTTTCGCGTTTGTCGCTTCGAGGAAAACTTCCCTAATTAGCTTACAAACATCTATTAAAAGCTTACGATTTAAAATAATTAAATAGATGTAGTATTTTATTTCAAGTGAAAGTAATTTTGGCGTGTAGGTTTCTTTTTTGTTTGTATATGTATATATATATGTGTATTATAAAAATTTACTTCATCACAAATTTTTATAATTATAGAGGCAATTAATATTCGCTATCTCTTTGTTCGACATTAAACCGGTTTTAATATATTTGGCATAAAATAGAAAAAAATATGTATTGAAACGTGTCTATTGCTACATTTTTTTTTTCTACAAAGCTTCTCATAAAGTTCGGAAATTTTTTAACGGTTGGCTAAAAAGAAAAACGTGAACAATGACGAAAAAAAGAAAATTTCTGTTCATTTCTGGGCATTTTTTCCAGTATCTCAGAGAGAGAGAGTCTTGACGTTTTAATTATCCTATCAAAGCCTTGTTTGATTAAACTATCAAAGCGTTGTAAAGTTTTGTTGATCTAAAACTTTCAGAAAGTTAAGTATTTTAATTCAATCTCTCGAGAAATTAGTACCATAGAAATTTTTCAAGAAGATTTTCAATTAATGAAATAATGACACTCGATGGAAAAGCGTTTTAGCAATTTCTCGATGTTTTTAAGGCACTCGAAAGTTCTTTAAGTATCAAGAACTTCTAAAGGATTTAAATCACTTGTGTGTGAGACTTTAAGATACTCGAAAGAAAAAAACAAGTTAAATGTAAATTCTTCTTTATAATTTCTTGATTTATTTTAAATGCAGAAGTAGTTACATTTTTTATATAAATTGCGAATTTTACTGAAAATAAAATGAGACGAATAACTGATTGTACATTGTTAAAAATATGTCTGAAATATTCAAAGCGAGGAAATTTATATTCCGACACAATATGCAACCGCGAATCATGATGAATTTCCATAAAACGAATTTATATGAAAATATAACTACATTGTTCGCAACTTACACACAACAGTTTAATATTAAACGTTATGTAAGAATTATTAATTCACATATAATTTGAAAACATATAAACATCGCGGTCGTTGTTGTACGATTTAATTCATATTATTAACAATATCGCAAAACGCCGATGATATACGGTAGTGCAATTTCAGAACTTTTAATTTGTGTGTAACGTGAAATCTGTCTGTATTGTATAGTTGGAGTTACATTTGCGTACATAAAGAGTAAACGCCATACGATTGTTACGTCAAGTTTTGAAATTATAAAGTTTTATTACAAGCGTGTGCGCGCGTACGTTATGACTCGCATATGTACATCTCTTCCAACGTACTTGCAAATAAAACTATGCAGTGTTGTTCTCTTCCATCGCGTCGATACAAAATAGTTTTGTTGCAATAGTTACATGGTTGCAACTACTACTTACTACTATACCAAGTAGCGTTTTGAGCAGGAATAAGATTTGTTTATGCGAACATCATAATATCGCATTTCGATATATATATTGCATTTCGATATATATCGCATTTCGATATATATATCGCATTTCAATATATATCGCATATCGATATATTGATTTTCTTTTTGTTTTTAATTGCCGATTCTAGTAAAGCATGTTAAAACGACTTTTCCATATAAAATAAAATTTTCCATTTAATAATTAAAAATTAAAAAGAGCAAATTTAATTTATATCGAGGTTTTAAAATCCGTTGTTTCTTCTTTGTGGAATATTTTCGCGATCGTAGAACATAACATATGATACATATGAAAACCTCAGACTCTGTGGTTTGAAACTGGTAACGTTGACTCCCGCTATAGATCCGCTAGTGTTAAATCCGCCTGAGCGCCCGTCAAACGTACTTTCATGCACTACAAGTCACTCCCTTATTATGTCTGCCCGTGCACGTACGTTATAACTCGCATATGCATCACGATACAATAATGATGAGATATTTTTGTATAAATAAAGTCTGTATAGAGGAATGAAACAGCGCGTAAAGCTCCGCCTTTATATATCAATATAAAGTAGGATACAATAACGTGGGAAGAGAATAGTAATATCGTCTATTTTCAACACGAGGCGAACTTATCGTGCACATATTGCAACCGCGCTTTCACGTTAAGTTAGATCGTATTAAGAACTAAACGTATGGATTTGCATAGGTGTCTCAGCACATCCATATGCATGGAATATATATACACATATGTACACAGGCACCTAAATTGCATAAGTGAGAAAGAGATAAGAGAAGAGAAAGAGAGAGAAATAAAAGTTGCAAAACGAGTCTATGTAAAAATCACACATGAATAGTGTGTCAAAATGTTTAATTAAGCTTATGGAAATAATAAACGCCAGTACAGACAGCTGTATCGATGAACGCGACGTGAATACTCAATGAAGAGACCGAATGCGAAAGAGATCAAGTATGCATAAGATGGGTGTGTACAATTCAATCACCGATATATGGTAGATACATATTTTATTATCCTTGGTACACATGTTATAGTAGCTGACAATGCTTAGAATAATAAAGAAGTGCTTTTTTTGTGTGTGTGTGCTCTTGTTTTTATAATATCAGGAAATTAGATAGCAGCGAGAAAATTTATACTTGAGTCATGATAGTTCTTATATGACTGTCGCGTGACTGAAATAATTAGAGAATTTCGTTTCTTACAAGAATATAAAACAACCGCAGAGATTAGAAAAACAATTTGCTGAATTAATGATTTTCCTTGGATTTTGCTAAACATCGAATCAAATATCATTCGCTGAATGAAAAAACCGTTGAAATTTCTTTTTCTTTTTTTTGTATTCACCAGTTTCTCTTTCGTTTTGTTCTATGGCAAGATGAGAGAGATAGAAAGCACGGCGCAAGTTGCGGGCGCAAGCTGAGTCGCGCAATTTAAAGCAGTTAACGTAGAGTACAACTTTGTAAGTGACAGCACTTGCATCTGCAACACGTGGGATCACGTCAAACATGCGGCAATGCTACGGTTTTCTCGATAACAAGTCACGAACGCATACAAACACATTTCATCGATAGCACTCGTGGCAATTGCATGCAACATCATCATTTTCGTTATACCGACGGGCTCGTAAGCGGCTTACGAGACGGATAAAAAGGAAGATGTTCTTATCGCGAAACTTCTTAAAGTTATTTTCGAACACAACTCCCCTGCGATTTAATACATATTCGAGATTGAAATCACTCACGAGTTCTGCGAAAAAAGCATCGTTATAGTTCTTTCATCATATATCAATGATTGTCGTCATTCCTGGAAAACCTGGCACGAAAGGCTTTCTTGAAGGTCTCTCGCTAAAAATAGTGACAATAACATGGTTGTAGATGTTTATCCCGACACGAGGAAAACTTCGACGCGTGTAAAATATACTAGATTTGTTACAGATCTTATCGCATTCTTCTTTTTACTTCTGTTCACAGGTTTGCAAGACTTGGAAAAGTAACGCGTAACTCATGCAAATTGAAAAAGTCGTTTAATATGTAAATGTCAGTCATGATGATAATGTGAGATTTAGTTTTTTTTATATTGAGTTTTTCACAGAGATTTTATTTAGGAAACTCTGCTGCTTAATTATTAATAATATTATCTCAGTTTTTTAGTTTAAAAAAATTTATCTCAAATTAATTAAAACAACTCTCCTTCCTGTTAAAAAATTTAAATGTTTCGAGGTATCGTACACGCACGCACACGTACAGGCATTTTTAATCGTAACGCACAATATGCTCTGAGAACATGTAAAATTAAAAGTGCATATGTACATAATTACAGTTAATTATGAATCGATCGCTGTTTATACTCTTCTGCGCATTGTGAATTGCACGTATATCCTGCATCCGAGTGACGATTAACGCGAATCGAAAAAACTCAAAATCACGGAGAAGCATTTCCGGAATGAATGGACCATAAAAAATGGCTGAATTTGAAATCCAGGGCGTGATCATCTCCGGCAAAAAAGCCAGATTAATCTCAGCGGATTACAAACGTGGAGTGTAGAGTATCTCATGTATGTTGAGAGAGGTCGCCATGGCGACTGACGCGAGAGTTGTCGTCTATAGTAGCATTGCACACGAGTTATGATATACGCAAAATCCGTCGGGAGTTTATTCCAGCCACGTTCTGGATGCGTCGTTGGTTGTGATGCAATAGAACCGACGATACACGAATTCATCTTACATTTTGTACACACACACACATTTTTAGTTAGCGTGATATGTACAACGTGGAGATAATCCGAATAAAGCGCGAAGAAAGAATTACGTCTGATCTCCTCTTAATCCAGCGATTAATGACCACTGCTGCAGAGATAATAAATTTCATTCTCTGCCAATGAAAGGTTTTTTTGATAATAAAATCTTCTTTCCGGATTTTTAATTTGTAGAAAACGTAATTTTAAGAAAGAGACAACTTTTTGTACATTGAAAAATAAGTCTCAAAAAAATGTTTCTGCAGATAATTTGAGGATTTAAAGTTTTTAAAGTTTCTTCCGTATGTACAAAAGATTTACGGAAAGAGATTTTCTCCAAAAATTTCTTAAGTGCAAAGTTGGGATTAAAATATTAACTAAATTTTTACAAGAAACTTGCAAAAGATTTAAAAGAGTTTGTGGAGAAATGAGAGTTTTACCTATTGTCTTCTTTTTAAAATCAGATTGCAAAGCTTCTGTTTGTTTCGCATAAACGGTTTCTCGTCTTAATCCGAAGTGTAAGCGACGGTTCAAGGCGAGAGACGAAGGAAGCATTATATACGTGTGTACATTTCCTCATTAAATTGTCGGCACACAAACCAAGTTAGTTCTCTCGAAGCGATATTTGGAGACTTATCTTACAACTCACATACAGCATGAACTGCACGACAAACTTCAATTTGTATAGATAATATGGCAAGATAATATTGTCAATGCGTTTTTTCGCAAAGCGCTTTTGTTGTTCATATAAAATTTGAAAGTAATAACTTTCTGAGCTTCTTGTATTTTTTTCTATATAAACATATATTATACAATTTTCAAATTTAAACAAAGAGAATATAATGGAAGTTGAAAACAAGTTATAAATCATCTATCAATTTTTCTCTCGTGAAAAACTTATTATTTATAACAAGTTGAATTATAAATGTTTGAAAATAACAAACTGACATAAGAGAGAAGACAAAACATTCACGCCCGATTTATATTACGACATGATAATAGCGTGTCTTATCTCCGGGATGTACGTTGCTTGTTTGTCGTCGACGTCATAGTTTCCTCTCACTGTCTGTTTGAAGAATAAATCACTTTTGCATTCCTATGGGAGAGCGCTGAGGAAGCTAATAAAATTTCCGCCGTGTGGAAAAAGCGATGCGACAGTATGAAGTTGTTAGACGCGCAAAATGCGCGACATGCTTCGACGTTGTCTGGGCTTATTTTCGTTGACAAAAAATTCATAATTAGAACAGCGTGCGGACAATTTTTTATGAAATTAAAAAATTTATATATTTACGCGACTATTTTTAAAGCTAATTTACAGTAACAAAAATCTATCACGTTTATGCAATTTTTGATCGATAAAAGTTTTATAAAAGTTCTTACGTAATTTCTCATTGTCTTTTAATCACATTCATCGACTGACATGAAGAATTTGTAGTCTAAATAAAAATTTTCTACGGCAGATAATCGATATTAAAGAGAAAATATTATATAAGTAATAAAGAATATTATTTAGGCATTCGCTCGTGAAATTGTTAAAACAAAATAATAATAAGGCCAATACGAGCAGTAAAATACAGGATGGTCGCGTATATAAATCT
>QVNV01005351.1:0-24559 GCA_014825455.1 Pseudomyrmex pallidus | reverse complement strand
AACGACAGAGCCATCTGCTTATTAACTTTTGAGTTAGCACTACTGTAGACACATAGCCCCCGTAGACAGATAGCCCCGGTCTCCCCTATGTAAGTGGGGTCAGATTGCGGATCAAACTTCGGATTTGATTTTATATGATCATACAAGTTCAGATATATAGGGTCAGATCCGAAATTTGACGCGATCTCATCACGCACATATAATCTTATATGATCATATGTTTCTATTTTTTCTCGGGAATCGTAAACCCGATTTCGATTTTCTCAGATATAATCGGCTATACGCATGCTTCATAACAAATTTAGCTTCATCATTAGCGAGAGGTTTCTAGTGGCCTGTTCAAAAACCCACCTGTTGCCCTCTTCCTGAATTTCTAAACCGATAACTCTATAATTATATGAAGCAAATTGCGTGTAGCAGGTGTGGAATTACAAGAAATAGCCGAAATTCGTGTTATAATATATGAAAACGGGACGCGATATTAATAAATTGTTTACAGACTTATGTAAAAGCATCCTTTTCGCACACCTTTGCGCAAGCACAGTTTTCAGATACTTAGTATCTGGATAATGTGCAAAAAATCATTAACATGTTCGAATAATTGCAAGTAAACAAGTATCGAAAAAAATTACACGTAGAAAATTAAGGCAACGCGCTAATTGGTCGACCATTGGAAACCATTATTAGTCTGCATTTTTGAAAATGTATATGCGTAAAGTAAAAATATCTCTTACGTTTCATTTCCAATAAACAGCAAGTGTGGATTTCAACTAAGGAATTTACGCGCTCAATTTCAGCGAGTGACTTTTTTTTCGTTCGTTTTACACCATGATCTTCCTCCGTAAACAGAACGATACGACCCAGTTGGTCCGAATCAGTCCAAAGCCAAGCATGACATGAAACATGTTGCGGTGAATTGCAAACGGCGGGATTAGTTTATTATTCTTCAGGCGAAAATCTCGTTGGAATGAGAAAAAATGTACACACAAAAGTAACGCAACAATAGTAACAAATTATTCTAATCCCGTAACTATGAGACTGAATAGATGTAAAATCATCAGAAAAATAATTGAAATAATAAAGACATAGATCAGATTTGTGTAAATATCAGCAGAGGTAGCAAGAAATAGACAGGTAGACTGAGAGATTTAGAGAGAGAAAAAATGGAAATGTCAGCTCGAAAGAGAAATAAGTAAGAGAAGAGGGACAGATGTGAGAGAGCTATTTTCGCGTTTGCGCTTCGACGACGTGCCACCTCTTCTCTCTTTACACCTGAAATTCTCCACCAGAGCGAGCTACTTCATCGCGGGATGAAGGTGACGAAGAGTGGAGAAGGAGGCGATGAGCAGAACGTTCAGAGAAGGGGCCAATCTCAAATTACTTGGTAAGCTCTCCGGGCTAGGCCGACTGAGCGTCTTCGCCCACCATCGCCTGACAACCTTTTATAGACACTCGTGGGTAGTAGGATGAAGTGGGAGATCGAGGAAATTGTGTGAAAACTAGCAATCCGACGGAAAAAGAAGAAGCATTCGGAACGAGTGCGCGATCTTGCTGTCCAGCGTTTCTTGAGAACGGAACGGAATGTATGATGACGAAGAGCAGATGTGGAGAAACGGCGGAGTCTCCGCTTTCTTCATTTCTTCAGTTTCCCAATCAGTTGCATGTCCCGATGCTGCAGAGGGAAACTTAATATCGGATTAGAACATCTAAGATCTAAGAATTAGAAAAAACTTCTTTCTTGACTTTTGTTAAAGAAATGATAACAATGAAACGAATTTTTGGGGGGGATGAAATACTTTTTTTCAATTAAATATTCTTAGCATCTCTTGGACAAGACCCAGGCTTTGTTCCAGTAAATTACAGTCAAATGGGCCATAAAGGACGAAAATAAATATTTGTACAGGCACTCCCACGTCTTCTAATGTCTGCTTGTTTCACCGGCTTGGAACGTAGATAAACTTAATGTACTTATAGCGCGAAATGTTCTTATACCGAGAAGAAAATATTATTCTTTATTAATTTATATTATCTCGTAAACGCTACTCCGCGAGATTTCGTTTAGGAGTGGCACAACCATGCGTGGCATTCGCGTTTCTCGTTGTCGTATTGTCAACAATGTTGTCTTATGAATAATGTTCTGGCGCGGCTTTAGATCTGTAACAAGACTGGCAGGAATTTCAAGTAAATTCATGGAAATTAATCAGTCTTCAAAATTCGTATTTTTTTTTATTAATAATTATGTATTTATGTTATCTGATAATATAATTGACGCTCATCTTAATTAAGACAATAAAGTTAAGTCTCTAAAATAAATTATTTTTAATAAAACATTACACTGTAATATATAATTGTAATATATCATAAATTCATATTATAAAATAATATTAAAACCACTTATAAAAAATTTAGATTAGATTGTGCAAACTTTCGTCATTTTAATAAACGTACTAAAATATCCGTATCAGTCACAATCTGCGTCGTTCCTAAATTAATCAACAAATGAATCACTGATTCAAAAACAAATATTCATTCTGTTTTGGCATAAGCCGACATGATTTGACATTGTCCGATAGCTTGACATTTTTCTCCTTTGCTCCCACGCTTGTAAGTAGATAGATCTCTGAATAAGTCGGCGCGTCGTCTCATCGATGGTTGAACTATTCTACTCGACCCTGCACGTCTCTTTTCAAGTACACCACACTAAATCTAAATTGGTTACGACGCAGTTACATCTACGTATACACGGGTTTTGGACGAACAAATCCTCTTTGGAAACGTGGGCGTTCGATTTAATTCCGGCTGCCGTATGCACCGCAATGTGCCGAATGATCCAAAATTATAGTGACGCTAATCGAACTTCAATTCAAGCTACAACATCAAGAATGCTCAAAGTATGCTCTCTTTTCTGTTGTACAAATTTTAATGTAATATTTTGTTTTTGTAAATAAACTATACTTTTGCAAATACAAAAGTTTTCTATCTGTTATAATTGTTATTTGTAGAAACTTATTTATATCTTTATGTTAAACAAGTGTTTAATTATTATGTTTATTTTTACATATTTAGAAGATTTCTAAGTCTATAATTTCTGTTGATTACTGAGTACTTCTAAAAAGTAATTTTGTAATTTGAAAAACATTTGGATAACACAGTTCTTGTGCATTGCCACCTTGAGATCCGCATAACATAGTAAAGTCATCAGGGAGCGACATCCTCTCTCCTTGATATCATCTCCGTAGTCGGCCAAGCCGAAGTCGATTTGGCAACTGTCTTTGGACACCGTGGGCGTCTAGCGTGGTGGTTCCCCTCGGTGATGATGAAGACGACAAGAATGAAGACAACGATGACGAGTGTGTTGGCTGTTCCTGGTGGGGGCTTTTTCGACGTTAGTACGCCTGCGTCGATCGTCATTTTGACGAAGCCATGAAGCGGCCGGCGCGCCATACGAACGACGACGGGTCGCGCACTACGAGTAGGGCGCTGGTCGGCTCCGAAACCCCGAAGAGAAGGAAGAAGAAGAAGAGCGTGAACGAGAAGTGGGCACAACCGACGACTGAAGCCGAGGCGATTTGACTTGGCGAGTGGCAGAAAGATTCTTTCAGGCGGAGAGGATACGCGAACAGGACTTGAGTCCCGTAACATACGAAAAGAGTCAAATCAACGTTAAACACAGGAAGAGGACGAAGCAAGGAAGATGTCGTCTTCTGCGGTTGCCAAGACTTCCAAGTACACATACCGCTCTACGGGCGGTGCGGGTACTGCCGATGTTAGCATCGAATACAGCGCCGACCTGAGCGCTCTCAGTAGACTCGAGGTAGGTCCTGTAAAAAAAAGTGCTCTTGTCCGATATTCCTTTCGAAAAAATCGAAAGGAGAGAACGACTGCGACAATCGGGAGAAAAAACACCAACCGCGAACACAAAATTCTTGAATGTTCTTTAATTAGATACTGAGTACATTGTGCAAAATAATTTGATCTCTCTAGCATAAAATATAAAAAATTACATAATATTAAATATATTTAAAAGAGATCGGGAAGAATTTTTCTCGATAAGTTAAGCAAAGAATTAAAAATTAAAATAGTATAATTATTAATATATTTTTTTCAAACACACACAGATGAGATTGGTAAAATTTGTAGCAACTACGTTTCTAAACAAAAGATAACACAATTCTCTTATGCTAAATTAGAAACTTTCGTACGCTGAAAAGTTATCCAACTTCCAAAGAAGCAGCACTTGATGAACATTGCAACATGAGGAAAGAGCGAGAGAAGATACATCGATGTTCTACAACTCTGGGAGAAAACACGTCAATTCAGTTTAAATACTTCTTAGATTCTGAAGAACAACAAGATCCAAGAAATGTTCCCGTGCGTCATCGGGACCATCGTAGTGACATATGACGAATTTGCACGTGAACAATACGGTAGTAGTGACTAGTCGCGATGATAGTGAATCGCGAAAGTTCAGTGACCATAAGGGATGTTAGTGCCAACCCGACGAGGAACCGAAGTGTACGAACGTTCTATAGCTATCGGATTGCTCGTGTACGAAAATAGTCAGTGGAATATCGGTTTAAAATGACGATCGTGCCAAGGCGCCAGATCGATGTCGTTTCGAGATCCCGTTTCAAGATGATGCCCCCTAATACAACCGACTCTTCGTCGGATCCGAGGATTCGCCCTTTTCAGGACGTATTCCGTTTCGAGAGAGAAGTATGAGGAAACGTACGATCGTCTCGACTTCGCACGCCGCACGAGCAAGTAAGATCATTTCTTCATTCCTTGCAACTAGTGGCCTGGCTGTTTGTGTGGCCTGGCGCGAGCCGACATGAAAGCGCGCGGCTTTCTTGAAATAATCCCGACGAGCGGTTCTCGAAGACGCGCTCAGCAGACGTCGCGACGTCGTTCTCTCCTTCTCCCGAGGACGAATCTATTCGGCGGAGGCCGTGCGTCTTTCCGAAATACCGAGCCTCCGCTGTCGGATATTTTCGTCGAGCGATTACGTAAAGTGTCGACCCTCTATAACGGGCGCCGTGATATACCCTCTAATCCCGATTGCCTCTCTTTTCAGGACAAAATCCGCCTACTGCAGGATGACCTGGAGTCTGAGAGGGAGCTGCGTCAGAGGGTGAGTTTTACGATTATCCTCCCGTGCATTTCTCCCGAGATCTGAGCACTCCTGGAAATTATGTCACGCACAATAGCAGATGTCGAAACTGTCTGCTAACAATGATTGACACCCATCGTCATGTAGTTGACGAAATTGTATTTATTAAAAATATAATCAAACTGACCGATTATTTCGCTGTTTTATGTGCTGCGTTAAACAAATAATAATATCGAGATATTATATGTAGATTAATATACAAATTAACCGAGGGAAGTGTAGATTAATATACAAATTAACCGAGAGTTCTCTCTCATTTTCCATAACTAATTAATTACTCTACTTAATTAACTAATTGTTTCCTCTCATATGTGTATTTATTTATTTATTCTGTAATTACTAAAAAAGACGTTTGCTCGATATACTCGCTTGAGTATGTTTTGCTCAACTATTTATATCATCATGTATTTTACAACAAGCATGATTAAAGAGACAAAAGAAAAAGACAAATTACCTCATATTTAATATGTATTGTATAAGAAACAGTCTCGTGAAATTGTTTTGGCAACTCCTCTTGCAATTTGAGATTTCGAAAACGCCTTTGTGCTTATTATCAGTGTAGAGAAGAATCGGTTTGGATGTAGAATTTATTGTAACGACAGTCTTTAGCAAAAGTCGTGAGATACGAAATGTATGTTGCCGTGACATTCTGCAAGACAAATATTTTACACACAACACTCTGTGGTAACGAGCGGATTTGCAAATAAGACGTTTAAAAATCGATTCTTGTGTCGATAAGTTTTAAGAAAAATGTTTAAAATCAAAGATAACGCTCGAATGAATCTTCGAAAGCTCGCAGTCGCGAAGAGACAAAGTGCAATATGTACAGCGTGAAGAACCGGCATATACCGTTATTTTAAATATCATTTAGTATATATAATACTTAATCTTATTAAATCAACTTCTAAATCAAAATAAAATGATTTCAATTGCAAACCCTACATCGCATATCAAAATAAAAAATCAAAAAAAAAAAAAAATCAAGAAGTTAATTCACTGCAAAGCAAGAGTAGTAGGTCGAAATGTCCAGCTCTTAAGTTGCATCTATTTTTAGGAACGCAAAGCTCTCCTCAGGATCGTTCTCGCATTCCTGCATTTTTCAACACGGTTTTCCTACTTATAAACAAATAAACGACTATCGCATATTTTTCATAAGACTTTCAATACACAAAGAAGAACTGAAATACAACATTCAAAAATAATTCTTTGCGTCTGAACAAGTGTATTTTTACGATTGAATCTGCGATATATTTATTAGAAATTAAATTTGTAATCGAAAAACATATTTATACTCTTTTATTTTCATAAATATCTGACAGGATTTATCGTAGGAAGTTGCATTTCTGACATTCGCGCGATTAATTAATTTTGTGTTTGTAAAAAAAAGGACACACCGCGTCCGCAAATGGGAAGCTAAATTCTATAAGAACTTCTCAAATTTCATTGTCTCCTGAAATTCCTCAGAAATCGAATCTGCGTGTAACGGACGCCGTGACTTGAACGACTGCCAAAATTTTCCTCGCGCTTCGAAACTATAAAGTCCGAAAATTGAAATGACGTTTAACAACCGTCTTACGCGCTCAGAACGCTCCACGTATTTCTCGTTTACGTATTCGAAATGCACACACTGCATTTAGACACAATGAATTCCTTGCATACTAGAACAAATGCAAATCTAATACTTCAATTTATAGGTTTGTTTATTGAGCGTGTATCCGTACATACGTGTCGATTCAATTCTGTTTATATTGCCGAGTGACAAATATACGTATGTTATACAATAAATATAACGTTTAGAAAATATCTGAAATATCAAGAAGAAATTTTGTGTGTGAGAGATAGTTTTACGTAAAACTGTGAGATTAGATTCGCTGTCTTTTCTCAACAAATGTCTCGTTTGTAATATAAAGTTCCCGATATAGAAACTCCGCGTCCGAAATTAGATCGTCCTATTCACGCTGAAGAAATCTGACGTCATGTTACTGACGATATGATACCATTTGTAGAGCACGTACCGACGCGCGTTTCTTCGCAATCAAAACAATGATTAATAATGTCGCAAATAAATTAAAAAGAACACAATGACTTAAGTAACATGTAATTTTTACTACTGTGTGCTTTTTAAAGGATTTATGACATATCCCTGATTTTTCAGTTTAAATACCGTTTATGATTTTTGCAATTAATTCGCATAATTTTTTGCAGATCGAACGCGAACGCGCTGACTTAAGCGTGCAAGTCATCCAGCTGTCCGAACGCCTTGAAGAGGCTGAGGGTGGCGCCGAATCTCAAGTGAGTATTTGCACAAAGGATATTCTCTTCGTTAATGGATTAACTAAAGAACTCGTGAACAAATTATAATTCAATAATGTACTCGTGCAGTTCGAGATTAACAAAAAGAGGGACACGGAACTGGCCAAACTGCGCAAATTACTCGAAGATGTTCATCTCGAGAGCGAGGAGACCGCACATCTCTTGCGCAAAAAGCACCAGGAAGTCGTCGTCGATTTTCAGGATCAGATCGATCAGCTTTCGAAAGCACGCGCCAGGTTGGTAAAGAAAATTGTGAAGAAATTCGATTAAACGTTTAAGGAGACTTCTTTCTACACACATTGATCTGTAACTATTTGCTATTAATCCTTGTCAGATCCACTTGGATACTTTGAAGCTCAATATTTCCACCAGAAAGCCGAAATGGTCGATCAAAACCAGACAGGTTCTGTAATTTCAGAAAGCACGGCAGGCTCATGCACAATCGCGCTCGCAAAGCAGCCACCAGTGTAAACGCTTGCTAATCTCCCTCTTTGAAACGAGAGCGTGTAAAGCGCGTCCGGGGAAGCATCAATAAACAACTGCGGCGAACTGGCCGGAAGTTCGGGCCGCGTAGCAAATCGCGATTCTATGAGGAAGCGTCGCGCGATGTTTGGGGAAAAAGACAGGAAAGACGTCGAAAGAGAAGGAAGGGTATAATGAATCATGGTGTCACGTGGATAATTATAGCGCGGTTTCTCGTCACACAAACGAGAGTGACTGTACGTAAGAAAATTTGCGCGAATTATGCTAGCCGCGAGCGACTGGCCACGATCCAAGGAGCGACTTGCAACTGAAATACACGTAGATTCGGTTAGCCCGGCTCTTCTAAACATAGTCGCCACTCGAAGCGCCGATCTCGTCGTTTTTACAAGGACGTTGACAGTTCTGGAAACGTCCGCGTTGCCGCGTTAATTAGACATGATTGATCGTGCACGGGACACTCACGCGACGACCCCGCTTTTAATTTCGCTCTTTTAACTGTCGACCGAAAAAAAGAAACGATCGGAGGAAAACGATTATCAAACGGGGGAGTTTTCATTTTGAGAAATGCTTAACGATATAAATGATGAGATCTCGGAACACAGTAAATGCATAGTTGCCAAGAATAATAACTAATCGACGCACGCAGCTGTTACTTAATTTCACCGATGCAACGATGTAAGCGGTGTCAAATACGATTCGTCCGGTTATATTTTGCTCATGATTTCACCGTCAATTTATAAATCTCGATTATCGCTCAAACACATGACGTTCGCACACTTGTCGCCTATTCGTCGATATATCAATCATCGTTATTGTTGCATATATTCTTTTTGTGAACGAAATTCACGTATAGGTACATCGTGGACACTTGTCCTGAATTCCAAATTTTATTTTTCCCTGTTGTGTCACAAGTATGGCGCCAGCAGAAAAAGTATCCCACCTGTTGGTGAAAGACAGAGAGAAAGAGCGAGGAGAGTGCATTGTAGATCTCGATATAATTGCATCACTCGGTCCTCCCTCTCTTTCCAAGCGCAAAAACTTAACTGTCTTCCTCTATCGCAGCGTGTTTCTCTTTCTCTCCTCGTCTTCCTTTTGCTCGCACGGTTACTTGGCTTATGACTATTTTTAACCGTACGAGTCGCGCGGCAATCCACAACCCCAACGTTAGCGCGCCATATTAGTACACGCGACCGTCCCGGATCCCCACTATCCCCAGAATCGGTTAACCGATACCTTACACCCTCGTGTAGATATATGGATCTGATATCGGTCACATTTTTTTACGCGGTATCCAGAAAAGTGGAACCACGTGTGACGATTTTGTCGATGTGTGCATTGCGAAGGATGTTCGATCGATACAAGAATAGATCGCACAGTAGTATTGTCTTTTGAATACATGTATTATTATGTAGTTAAAGCCATCTGGTTTCCTAATTTGTCTTTTCGAGAGAAAATGTCCAAACAATTTTCTGATAATTTAAAAAAAATAATTAAAACCAAAATTATTTAAATACGTGATTTTCTTGTGACACAGAATGTTATTTGAATATCTTAGAAAAACGACTTTATTTTCATGTATATTTAATTTACAAAATTATTGTACTGTCATAATTCTATAAGTTAAATGTGTAACTTTAAACAAAATAATTTTTTTTACCGTTAAAAATAGATAATAAACATCTTGGCAAAATTGTTTCGTGATTTCAGAGCTGACAAGGAAAAATCGAAATTCCAGCAGGAAGTGTATGAGCTCCTCGCTCAACTCGACAATGTTACCAAGGAGAAGGTGATGTCGATTAAAACAGTCGAGAAACTCGAAGTGCACGTGTCTGAGTTGAATGTCAAAATCGAAGAACTGAACCGTACGATTGTCGACATCACCAGCCACAAAACCCGGCTGTCGCAAGAAAATATCGAGTTGATCAAGGAGGTTCAAGATCTCAAGGTAAGCCTAATTGATACTTCTCTCTCATAGTCAAATTGTATATTTTCCAGTTTTGTTACGAATTGAGTAATAGTACTTGAATGAAATTTCAGGTAAACATAGAGAACATTACTTACTTGAAGACACAAATCGTGAGTCAACTCGAGGATGCTCGCCGTCGTCTTGAAGATGAAGAACGCCGTCGTTCGCTGATCGAGGCTTCATTGCATCAGGTATAATTTCATGTATTCGTCACCTGATCTTGACAACTTTCTTTAAGACAGATTTTATCATTTTTATCATATCACTGACTATTACACTTACAATTGTTAATGCGGATCGACAGGTTGAGGTGGAATTGGAATCCGTCCGCGTTCAATTGGAAGAAGAGTCTGAAGCGCGTTTGGACATCGAACGTCAATTAGTCAAGGCTAACGGAGAAGTTTCAGTATGGAGATCGAAGTACGAGACCGAGGCTAATGCTCGAGCCGAAGAGGTAATTATGCAAAACTGTAATTACATCAAGTTAATTAATTTCACACATATTTGAGTAACTTATTCCTCTTATCCATTTTCTGGAATAGAATTTTACATAAAGATATTGAAAAATTTTTATTGTGACTTCGCAGGTGGAAGAACTTCGCCGTAAGTATTCCGCTCGCATCCAGGAACAAGAAGAACAAATTGAAACTTTGCTCGTGAAGATCAACAACCTCGAGAAGCAGAAATCACGCCTGCAATCGGAAGTAGAAGTTCTCATCATCGACTTAGAAAAGGTAATGATTCCATTGTTAGTTTTAAACTTTTGTGAGCAAATTATTTTCTTTACAAGAATATGTCATGTGTTATTTAGAAAAATTTCTTACACTGTAGTATTTCTTTTTTTTTTTTCAGGCCAATGGAACTGCTCGTGAACTTCAGAAACGCGTTGAACATCTCGAGAAGATCAATATAGAATTGAAGACACGCTTGGACGAATCTCTTGCCATGTACGAGCAAAGCCAGCGCGATCTCCGAAACAAACAACAAGAGCTGCAACGCGTAAACGCCGAACTCGACAAGACTCGTGAATTGAAAGACCAATTGGCTCGTGAGAACAAGAAACTTGGAGGTAACGTGCATCGTTTTAATGATAGTTTAGCAAAGAATTTTAACTTGAAGCATATCCTTGGCAAAATTTGAATTTTTCTTAAATAAAGTCTCTTTATCAAGCTTTCTTGGAACAAGAAGTTTTACTTTCAGAACATTCATAAAACAAAATATAAAAATATAAAACTCTGATTTGTAAAAGAGAAAATATTTATAATGCTGTTGTAGATGATCTTAGCGATGCTAAGAATCAGTTGGCTGACATGAACCGCAGACTGCACGAACTTGAGCTCGAACTTCGCCGACTGGAAAATGAACGTGAAGAATTGGCTGCCGCTTACAAGGAAGCTGAAGCGGTAAGTAGTAAATATCAATATATTAATATAATTAATATATCACACAAAAAAAACGAAAGATAAAATAATAAAAGTATAGACATATTTATAATCGGAACATGCAACCGAGAAGATATTATAAGGTTTCGTAATATATCTCTCGGTCAAATTATTGTTAAATTCAATTTTCTTCTTCATATAAACAAAAATAACTTAATGTAGGGTCGCAAAATTGAAGAGCAACGTTCTCAGAGGTTGTCAGCCGAATTGAGCCAATTACGTCACGATTACGAACGTCGCATTGCGGAGAAGGATGAAGAAATTGAAATTATTCGGTAAGTCATTTTTTACAACAGTTTTTATTCATTTCTTTTATACATTTTTATTTATCTTTATATTTTTTATATTAAGAATATTAATTTAATTACTATTCTTATAAAATTTAAATTTTTTATATAATATTAAAATGTCTTTTCTTAATTTTTTAATTTTATTTGTCAAATTCTTTTACAAAATCATTATTCTTTGGATTAAAATAACATTTACGTCACTCCAACCTGGGATTCGAAAAAAAAAAGAATTTATTTTTATAGAAAATATATGCCAACGCAATCATAAGTATATAAAGAAAAGCACATTCTAGATAGAATTTGTTAGGCTTTAATAAAAAGAAACTTTATTATATTATGTTAGGTTACACGTACACGCGCAACTGTTTCTTTATTAATAGTTTACTTTTTTACTTGCTTTTCTATATTATTAAATCTAAGAGTACTAAGATACGGTATCGTAAGATAAGATGTAAGTGTTAATCATAGTAACTTTGAACCGTGATGTAGTCAGATTTATTTTTACTTAATTTTATAGAATTCTGAGTGTAGCGTTATTATTAGCACATTAAAAAGATAGTTAAATTTATCGCCGATCGATTAAACAATTAATCATCGTAATACTTTCTCTCTTATGTGACCTCTAATTGTCTATTTATACCTGACAGACCATCTATTTATATCTGACTTGAAGTGCTATCGATATTAGTTACATCCTCAAATATAGTTTTAGCGATATGTTTGCTGCTTCAACATTATGCAGAGCTCAATAATAAGAAACTTAATAAATAATCAGAACAAAAAGGAAAATATAAATGATTTCATTAATATAAAACTGAAGTTTAGAAACAAATTAAAAAGAAAAATATAAATTATGTTTCTACAATAGTATAATTATATAAAAAATAGCCCGCTATGAATAATAATTGATATAGATGTTTAAAAAAATATTACAAAATTGAAAAAATGAAAAAGATTAATATCCAGTAATGAGAACACATGATCGTAACATATATGCGTAATGACGCACTATTAATAAGCACGACAAATCCGATCAGTCATGATCTAATTATTATTCAGAGATGCTGATTGGTTGTTCCCGATGTGGCAATCACAAACGATAACTACAAAAGATACCACCTAACTACCGACCTAATTTTTGCCGATTCTTCTGTCACAAGCGACACCAGCATTGAATAGACAAAAAAATTGAATATTATTTCAAAAACTTCTACACACGTTACATCACGCGCGCATTAGATTAAAATTGACAGATTTTACGGCAATTAAAAAAATATATAAATATTTTGTTTGTGTGATATTATTTAAATTCGTTTATCAAAAATGGCCGGTTACATGCCACCGATTCACATGCCACTGGAACCAAAATGGCGGCACTATCCGACATACATCTACGATATAAATTACGGCTACGGCATGAATTATTATCAGCCAATGATCGATTACATAGACAATAAGCAACTTCTATCGAGATCGACCTTGTCGAGGGAACGTGAAAGAAGAATTGAACTGCCCGAATTGCCGTGGTCCGACAGTCGAGTTTTGTGGGAAAACAAAGAGGTGCAACCTTACACCAGAGACGATCTTATTAAACACGCAATTGACGCCGAAGACGATGCCAGAGATCACTTGTCTCGCTTCAAGGTACGATAGTTGTGGAAAAGGGAGAAAGTTTCCGGTGAGTCTTCGGGCGCCTTCTGGGAAATACAAGGCGATCTGTTTTCCGAGTGCCGCGCGTCTTGGCGACTGCTTGACCTTTTCGGTTTCTAAATTTGGTGCCGCGGAAGAGGCTGCCTCGTTTCGAGCAGCAACGTTCAAAGGCGCGTTCGCGAATGCCATGCGTAATTCGTGTCATCATTGACGTCGCTGTTTTCTCGTTTTGCAATTTACTCTTTTTTTTTTCTCGGATGAAAAGACGTTACACGATAAATTTTTTGTTTAACTTTGAATACAAATACGAATACAATACTTTAAAATACAATACTTGTAAATAAACATTACTTATTTGAAAGAGAATGAGTAAAAGTAATATGTAACAATTTCATTAATTAATACAAATAATTTTGTAATATTTTTGTAAAATAATATAAGAGATATGTTTGTGTTTTTCAGTGTATACAAGTGAAATTGTTCATATTATTTTCGTGAAGCATAGTTACTGCTATAATTTTAAAGTACATTGCATCACCCACGCGATGCACTGTCTTGGCTTTGCCAATATTTGGCTTTTAAACGTATTATCTTCTCTAAGAAAAGACTCTATTATATTTTCACCGGACACAAACATACTTAGCAGTTTTAAGATATAAAATTTGATTGTTCTATAACATAGACAGCATAAAACACGATCGAGAAAGAAAAATATATCCGTCTAAACGGTTTCGGAAAGAAATTGTTGTTTGGGAAAGATTTCGTAAACGTTTGACAGCTCAAGGCGACTAATCGGGTCGACCAATAAAACTATCGCGGAAGCGAACGAACGGTTTTCTTGGCACTTCAGTATTTGGATCATTCCTCGCGGTTCTGATCAACTTCGAAGTCTGCCAAGTCGCACAGCAAAAAATCCATCTTGAGTATCTCCCGAACGAAAGGGAGACACACGGGATGGTCAGCAGTGTGTCCGGTGCATTGGCAGTCGCTGTCGAGTCTCAACAGAGAGTCGGTCTGCGTGTGGCGCGATCGCGTTCGCATTCTGGATCGCTCGGGCTAAGTTTAGCGCCATCGCGCGTCGCATAAGTGCGCGTGCACGACGGAAAACGGTTTTTCCCGAGGGAGAAACACCGCGTACAGAACGGAGAAACGTCGAGCGGTCACGCTCTAAAACAACCCAAAATTCACGTTGACCATTTTATCTGTTCGTCCGACCCGAACACCCGAAGATAGCGAATCGCTCGGACTTCAGCTTGGCCAAGACCGTGCACGCCAGTCGTGTGACCAAGGAAATCTTGCCGCGCACGGGGGAGAATCTGAGGAGGCTACCGATGCCGCTTCTATTCGCCAGCACTCGCGTTCGCAGCGAGACCAGCAAGGAGATCCAGCAGGAGGCGTTGAGCGACATCAAGTTGCAGGCGTTGAAGGACGTGCAGATGATGGGAGAGGTTCAGGATGCGCTGGAACACGGTAAAAGTCTGCGCGGCAAGTCCGCGAGAGCGATCGAGTTCCAGCTGAGAGCGGAGGCTCTGAAGAACTTGTCCAAGAGCCAGGAGCTGGCCGACATCCGCAAATTTCAGAGAGAGGCCGTGCACTCCTTCTGGGACGAGAGAGCGCACGGCAGGTTGATGGACGAGAGAACCAAAAATCTGATCGACGAGGAGAAGCTGACGCAGCCGCTCAACACGCTGAGCAAGGAGCTGCGCGGATACGAGCAGAAATCCAGCAATTATTTTCTGGACAAGAGGTATCAAAATCGAGCGAGGCGAGAGCTTTTGAACGATTGTCGGGGATGCGAGTATTATAACATTAAACGCGGTAGATAGGTAAGAGTCACTTCGACCGAGGTTTTAGTAGCACGGAAAACAAGTCCGGATAATGTAATTGCTTAGAAAGGTAGAAATGCAAAATAAAATAAAAATAAAAATAAACAAGTCTTGAAACTGAAGTTACTTAAAATTGAAATAAAGAATTTCGATAATCGGTGTTTAATTTCATGTTCAACAAAAGTTATTCTTTTTATGATTCCTTCCTCTGACGATTCTACTCTCCTCTACCCTTTCTTCTCTCATGAAGTTATATACTTCGTAAGTATAAGGCTTAGAATTAAATCCCAGGATGGATGAGGTAAATTGGTAGAAGTTACATAACAAGTAGAGAAAAAAGCAAAAAAGTAGAAAAATCAAAGCGTAAAACATAGAAAAAATAAAAAGAGCAAGTAGGAAAAATCATAATTGGAATTATATGTTCAAATTGTAATTGTTCGAATGATAACTTATGAATCGAAACACGAACTGTCTATCTTATACTTCTGAATAAAATTAATCAGCAAACAGACCAGCATTGAAATCGAGCAGTTGAGCGCCCGCGTAGTGGAGGCCGAGACGAAGCTCAAGACCGAGGTTCAACGCGTGAAGAAGAAGCTCCAGATCCAGATCACCGAGTTGGAATTGTCTCTGGATGTAGCCAACAAGAACAACATCGATCTGCAAAAGACCATCAAGAAACAGTCCCTTACTTTGACGGTAATATTGCTATACATTCTGTCAAGCCATTGAGAGAATATTAAATAGCCACTTTACACATTCAAACATTTTCTTTTAGGAATTGCAAGCTCACTACGACGAAGTACAGCGTCAATTGCAAGTGACTCTGGACCAGCTGGGCATCAGTCAACGCCGTCTCCAATCATTGACGGCCGAGCTCGAAGAAATCCGCGGCAATTACGAATCCGTAAGTATCACGATGATAATTTGCAACATTCGTATTTAAACAACGAGAAAAAATTTTAATTGGATGTTCAAAACATTTAGTTTATGCTTTAAGGATAAGCGAAGGTAGGATGATTGAAATATGTACGATTTATATGTGTATTGCGTACTGAAACTGCGTAAAACTGCGAAAAATGATTTTGTCGAAAGGCTCTGCGCGCGAAGAGATCCGTCGAGCAACAATACGAGGAATCGGTTAGTCGCATCAACGAACTGACCACAATCAACGTAAACATCGCTTCATCGAAGGCTAAACTTGAGCAAGAACTAGCTACATTGGCTGGAGATTACGAGGAGGTCACCAAGGAGTTAAGAGTCAGCGATGAGAGATACCAGAGAGTGCAGAACGAGCTCAAGCACACCGTCGAAATTCTGCATGAGGAACAGGAACGTATTGTCAAAATCGAGGCTATCAAGAAGTCGTTGGAGATCGAGGTGAAGAACTTGTCCGTAAGATTGGAAGAGGTCGAGGCTAACGCTATCGTTGGAGGCAAACGCATCATCAGCAAACTCGAGGCTAGGGTAAGAAAAAAATCGAATTTTTTCGCTAATTTTTCTACTTAATTACAGTATTTTTTATAGATAGCTTTATAATTTTTTTTTGTATACGTTTCTTTGAGTCACAGTCCATATAAAAGTTTTTGACATTACGCATTTTTTAAAATACATTTATAAATTTTATACCATTGTAGATTCGCGATGTGGAACTTGAACTAGACGAGGAAAAACGCCGACACGCCGAGACCGTGAAGATTTTGCGCAAGAAGGAACGCAACGTCAAGGAAGTGATGATTCAGATTGAGGAAGACTCGAAGAACATCGTATTGCTGCAGGAAGCGCTCGATAAGGCCAACCAGAAAGTCAGCATCTACAAGAGACAGCTGCAAGAACAGGAAGGCATGTCTCAGCAGAGCGTCACCAGGGTTCGTCGCTTCCAGAGAGAGCTCGAGGCCGCGGAAGATCGCGCCGATACGGCGGAGAGCAACTTGACCTTGATCCGCGCCAAACACCGCAGCTTCGTCACCACCTCGACCGTGCCTGGCTCCCAGGTGTACCTTGTCCAAGAGACGAGGCAAGACATTGTATAAGTTGCCATCGCCATCAACACCTTTGCCACTTCGAACGTCGCGTCGTCGTCTTTACAAACGTACGTCTGACGTAGAATATGATACATATAGAATAATTTAAGTTCTTGAGATTAATTAATTACATAATTATACAAAACACAGATTATTTCTTAATACTTAAAATTAATGAACGAACAATATGTAATCACATTTAAATAGATTAAGAATTGAAATATTTATTGTCAACAGGAGCTATACAAAAAAAAAAAAAAAAAAAAAAAAAAAAAAAAAAAACTAAAAAAAAAACAAGAAAAGAAAAAGACGCGACGTCAATTATCATAAGAACCGAGAGAGTTTTCAACGGGCCGCGTAGCGTGTTGCTTTCGAGGGATTAATTGGAGCAACTGGAATTGCATGAACAAATAAATATCGATGGAAATGCAGTGCTTTTCTTCGTAACGACCCGTCGTAAATTCGAATTTGCTCGGCTAACGAAATGCGATACGTCGCAACGAAAATGTTATAATAAAATAAAAAACTCAACGCTCATCTCTCTCATTTAAGAGACTCGTACACAAAATGTCTCAAAAAATAAAAAATAAAAAAAAATATCAATATATAATTCAAATAAACAAGAAACTTTAATAATGTTCTTGTCTTAATTATATGGATGTAATTGAGCGTAAGGGCAGAGAAAAAAGGACAAGAAGAACATGAGAAGAAGACAGTGGCAATTCGCGTCATTCTACTCGCGCGTGTCGCAATTGTATTTAAATGAATAACTTTGTAATTCTATTCTATTATTACATATAGATAGGTAACTATTGCCCAATATACACTCTACTCTCACTGTACAACATACACAATAACCTGTGTCAACAATTAATTTAATAAATAAACTGAAATGCGTACGTACGAAATCGCTGCGTTTCATTTTCAATTTTATTTTCCTGTGTATAAATTAAATAAATTTTAAAATTTACTAATAAAAAACAAAAACTATTGGTAAGTGCAGAAGGTAAATAAGTAAAGGAGAGAAAAGGAAATACATTAAAGTAAATTTAATTTATTCGAGCTAATTATTTCTCGGACCACTATGGCGTTTATTAGTAGGGTCCGTTTAGAAGCCAGATTTGTGAAGCCCAAAGCGTATGAGAATTCCTCTTCAAATCGTGTATCCGCAAAATTTGTCAGATTTATATTTTATCACATTCCTTTTTCCTTAAATTATTAAAAAACTTTGCTTCAACAGCAAAGAGCCTTCTCTTGTTACATACATCTCGTACGTTTGGGTTCCAACAATCTCACGTTCTCAATTACAAATCAGGAGTTAATAATAATTAATAACATTAGAGGTACGTATATCTATTAACAATATTAAGATGTCCATCCACACACCGCCAGGCACGCTTTATACAGCGGCAGTAATTAATGGTTGGTTAAACAAGTCACCGGTTTGTATAGATTGTAGAAAACTCGATTGTATGTATATATATTTATATATATATATATGTATTGAAAACTGAGCGCGCAGTCTAAAGATTGATTGTTCAACCACTATGTTAACAAAAAAAACGAAGTACGTTCTTGATAAAAATCGAACGCTGTCATTACGAGTCACGAGACACACGAGATTTGTGATATTGCGGTAATTATAGAAAAAAACGGTAACTCATGGGATTCGTCGACGGTTTCTCGCATGTTCGTGGCATTCATTAACGTTATAGATTGTTTTCACTTCGAGAAAAATAAGCATTTCAGTCTTTCACGTGTATCAAATCAAGAAGTTTTCTAGCAAAATATGTCCATAGAAAGAGTTGTTGCTTTCTATATATTCTCTTCTTTTGTTCTTTTTAAATTACAATTTGCAATTTATATGTATTTTATTATTATTATTATTATTATTTTGTTTTTTTTTAGTACAATCTCAACGCATTCCGCAAATGTTTCATATTTAAAACACCCGACTCGATATACATTTCTTATTACACGATAAATCTCGCTTTGTATCTCTTAACGTTGAAAACTCTTTGACTTTATTACTCCTTTATATTTCTATTACAATATGAGCCCCGACAAACATCTCGCAAATTCATTCACATTTCAAGATAAACCTTTAACAGCAACAACCTTCTGTGACACAACTATATTTATATATTTGAGAGTATATGTGTGGAAAAGTAGAAGAGAGAGAGAGATGTGAGATGTGCTCGTCACACACATGATACGAGCAATTTAAAAAAAAAAAAAGAAAAAAAAAAACGATACCATTTATTACTCACTCATCCGAGTTGTTACGAAAATTACAAGTGCTCATTTCTATTCATATGTAAGTTGTCGATGAACATTTACACCATTATGTACAGAGTATTATACAATGAAATGGATAAAACACGGAGAATAAAAATGAAAGTTTCGGGTGTAAAACAGCAATAAATGACATTTAACACGTATTTACTTATCGTGTTTTACACTCGTACCTTTCAAACGATAATCTAGCGTGAATTGAAATGTATGAACTTATATTGTCGATAGAATAGTATATTATTCATAATATGTAGTTATTTTTTAAAATAATCCATATGCTTAAAGAGAAATGAAGAGCTAATCGCGTTCGCCAAATCAATTCGAAATAATTCTCTTTTTTTATCACAATTTTTATTCGCACCAAATAACAAAAGAGAATCTAAAATTAGACGAAATAAATAATTTAGATAAAGCCAACAATAAATAATTTAGAAAATTAGAAGTACATTATCACAATTATGACATCTTTTGACTTTTGTCCGACTTAATATTTAGAATTTAGAATTTCACAACAAAACGCGCAAGCGCTCTTCTCCCTAATTAAACAAATATACGAAATTATAATATATAACACAGTTGCCAGAACCGAGTTTTTGAATATAAACAACACTACAAAAAAAGAACAAACAACACAAATAGAATATTAAAGATTACTTATATAAAGAACATATCGCAAGCATTATTAAAAGACATTTGTTTCATAATATGGAGGAGAATAAATAGAATAAAAGCTCTTTGTTCGGAGGTCTTATAGTCATTTAAACTTTGCGATATATCTCTCCTCTAAACTATCCAAACGAATAGAAAGTATTTTTGGTCTATAAAACCTTTAGTATATTGTATTTTTTTTTTTAATCCCTAATTAACTTATTTCTTAATATAATATGTTATCGATCAAAAAATCGCACTATTCCGATAAAGATGAGAGAGATTTATAACTAATCAATTTTTAATTACAGTAAAAAAAATTTTTTTAGTGTCACACAACTTTTCTTTCACAAAACTAATGTAGTTTTTATATAAGTAGAAAAAAGAAATAAAAAGATTTCTGAGAATTCTTTATAAATTATACTCGGCAATAAAATGTCGATACCTGAAAGTGATAAAACGACAGATTACATAACATCAAGACAATGCGATTTTTTCGATAACAAATTTTTTCTCCTTTCCACCGGTAATTGTTATAAACACTGGTATCTAAAGCGTAAATCAAAATAGACGGTGTGAATCGCCTTAAAGGTACAAGTTTCTTCCAACTAGCGGAATCGATACGGGCATAAGCCCGCGTGTGCAACATTCTCTTCTAATTTATTGTTATTCTTTTGTACAAGTATGGGGAGCTTAAACAGGGAGTGGAACAGGGTGCGGAGGATGAAATATCATTTGGCAGTTCGGCATTTGTTAGATACGAGTCAGACTGTTTGACAGTTCGGCGAACCAGTTGCAGTGAGATAATATACATTTGACGGCAAGACAAGAGTGACGTTGATATTGTCGCCAGGAAATATACAGATAGGTATGATACACAAAAATATTCGCATCTTCTCAATTGTTAACTTCGAGAACAATTAACACTTTTCTTCTAATGTAAAAAAAAAAAAAATCAATTGCTTGAAGTCAACAAATGACAGACAAAATATTTCTGTGACTCTCATTAAAACTGATGGTGGATACAAATGTGTTGTAAAGAGGAAAAATATCTGTTTATAATTCTGCATTTCATATCTTTGTATTCTGTCAAATAGATATTATATGTATGTAGTTTAGGAGATTGTTAAACAAAAGTAAATTGAAAATAATTTATTCCCAGTTAAAAATTCTTCTTGTTTAAGAATCGTCTAAGTTAATGTTTTTTTTTTTTAATCTACTATTTTTTTTATATTCAGTCTTTTAATTCCGCAAGAAATATTAGTATTTGCGAAACACACACATTTTGCGTGATACGTAGAAAAATTCATGCTGGAGATATTTTTCCTCATTCGCGCGAGCGCGAGTGCATATTGTGGAAATATATTGTATATTACTTATTATCTGTCTCTCTCGCGCTTTAGTTAACATTCGGTCGAATATTGGCACAGGGAGTTGTACTAGCAGTATGGAAACAGTTGCAGGGAAAGCATCAGTCGCGTACTTACGACGCTGACGGATTTGCGCACATTCGGCGCAATATGAAATCGTCACCGCGAAGCCAAACTGATGCACGGACTATCGTTAGTTACGTATGATAAATTAACCTACATGTTGTATAACAGGAATGTATGGTAGCGAACAAAAGACCCCGTCTTTGGAGCGAATCGTTCGTTAAGATACGCACGAGTACATAGTGTTGCCAGCAACTATTGTTTCCGGTTATAGTCGAATCAACACACATTCCCAAACCTCTGTTCATTAAGTCTATATAAAGATCCGAGTTAAAAAATTTCTCAACAATAAAACTCTTATTCAAAACTGTATACTTATTCTAAAAAGAAACAAAGTTAGAGAAAAAGTAAAGATACCGGTAAATATCGTTAAAACAGTTCAGTCTCGTGCTTCTATTTCACTGGAAATGGGAAACAAACGTTATCCGATCGATTCGAAAAATGAATATAAAATAAAATTCAGTGAGAACAAAACGTGTGAATAAACGAAATAAAGGCGATTATCAACAAATTAATAAAATAATAACAGAAAAATTATAATTTTTGATAATAATTTCAAAAAAATCTCTGTTTCAATTTTTGTAGCGCGGTTTCGTCAATCAAAAGTAACTGAAAGAAAATCAACTTTGAGTTAAAATAAAATTCTAGTGTTAGTCTTAATATCATAGCTAACTTTAAGAAGTAAGGGTGAGTGAATGTCCTGACTTCAACCTTAATTACTCATTATCTACTAGTCGAACATTAGATTCTCAGTCTTTCGGTGAATTGCAAACCGCGACGAATCGTGTAACGTCACTCTAATGCAATCGAATCGTACGATTCATTGCTGTTTTGTCTTGACCATCAATAAGGCACAAACAAATTACAGAAGAATAATCGATTGTGAATGGTCAATTTCTTACGACTTACAGCTTACGACTGTATTGTAGAACAGGCCTAAAATGAGACCGAGTTTTCATGATTTTTTTTTAAACGATAATGGATGAGTTAAGTTTTAGAGACATCTTGTCTTTCTTTGTTATATTTGTATCGCGTTGTTGCAAATTATTCTTGATTCGTACAATTACAGTTGCTGATCGCCAGAAAATGTAAATATAAAATAATATTCAACAAACAAAACATAAATATCAAAAAGATAAGAAATCAAATCTTTGATTTCAATGTTCTTTTTGTTAAAAAATAATTTTCAGAACTGTAGTTTTTACTTTTCTGTTAAATACTATAAACAAATTATAAATAATGAGTATAAATGATCCAAATGTGTTAATATTGCAGAATTTAAAAACAATTATTTATCAAAATAACGATTTGTCTTAATATTGCGCAAATTAAGAACCATTTGCAATGATTTGATACAAAGATTTGTAAGAAACTATGCAACTGGATCGGAACGTCATGAGCGTGTAAAAACGGAAGAGGAAAATCAGTATGACGTTCGTTCGACGTCATTGGTAAAAAACAATACAAAAATACGATGTGTTCGGACCCTCCGTTCTGTCGTCTATAATATAATAATAATTGTTACCTCGCAGACTTTTACGTTGACTATTGGATGACGAAGATTCTTATTTTTCTGTGTTTTTCTTTCTAAATTCTGCTTCACGCGTTTTTCCGTTCACGCTTACTATCTTTCACTCCGAATAAATCGCTTTTCGTATTCCTCCTCTTCGCTTCGTCAAAAGAGGAAATATATACTAAATACTATTTTACTGATGTAATCAGTTATCTACGGGAAGAGAATCCGTTCCGTTATTCACGAATAAACAGACAAAGAAACATTCTCTCCCATTTTTCTCGTCGATAACTGCAATTATGTTTCGCAGAGAGAGACATCCCATACACATACTCGTCGCATACTTTTCAATCTCGCGGTATACCAACTTACGTACCTATCTCGAGCACTATAATTGCTTTTCAACTCACTGAAATACAGCGCGCAGATGTATTGCACAAATAGTCATAAAAAATTCATAAAACTCTTCCAAAATCTAACAAAATTTATAAAACAAATAATTTTTGGCAAATTTCTAAGCGTTGCCAGCGTCACCAGCACGCATCTGACAGATTTGATAGAAATGATCTACAAACTACTTGAACGTGGTTATGGCAAAAGAAACCAACTTCAAACTAACGTTTTACTCCATAGTAAAATATTTCTAGATAGATATTTAGTTTTGTTATACAAAGCTACCATGTGTATATCTTTTTTAAAAATTTGAAAACATTTTACATGATCAGAAGTATTAAAATTACTTTTAAAAATAAAAGTAATTTTTTATTTGTAAGTTAACGTATATATTTATGATTTATCGGATAAGACATTTATTAGATAAGGTGTTTAAAAACTTGCATCATTAAAAGTGATGTAGCAATATAAACTGTGAGATCGTAAAGTTATTTTAAATATGTTCGCGACTATATTTGTTGTACTAGTTGGTTCCTTCTTACCTAACTACATTCGCTCGTCTGGCGTATCCATCATCTTCGCTGTACTTCATAATCTTACTTCCTTCCATGCGCAAAAAACTCCACGAAAAAATATATCACTCTCAAGTGATTTTTTCTTTGTATCGAATTTGTTCTTTCTCCTTTCTTTCCCGTATCAGTCCTAGTCCAGTTCCTACCGCATTCTCGCTCACTTCTCATACACTCCCGCTCCTTTCACGCCACGATACACGCGTATTTTTGAGCTCAACATCTTTCAATTTCAGCCTTCCTGCGTTACAAAGGAAACACGTTTCGAAAGTCTCACTGCGCATTATTACGCAAAAATACTCACTTTGAGCAAAACATTTGGATGCGTGTACTACCCAGCAAACAATTTCTGTTTTTGACAATTTCGGCGCAGACCTTGGCAACAAAAACTGTTTGCAGAAACGCTACAATACGAAAACACTGCCAAAACTGTTAGCACACAGAGAGAAAAAACGCAACAACTCTGTTGACAAATACATGAGAG
>QVNV01005350.1:0-39788 GCA_014825455.1 Pseudomyrmex pallidus | reverse complement strand
AAAAAAAAAAAAAAAAAAAAAGAATCGATCTCGTCTCGATGACGGGCGAGAAAATTCGAACTGGGTTTTTTTTTTTTTTTTTCAATTTGTCATCGCGTTATCACAGAAACGCGTCGGATCGACTGGACGTATATCAAGTTTAATTAAGTGGCAAGATATGGAACGTGACAAACGCAAAATGCTACTTGCATTCCTCGTGGAAAAAAAAAATATATACACTTGTCACAAAAATATAGCGCCGATCCTCTCTTCGTCACGATACGTGAGCGCAAAAAAATGTCGTTCAACAATTCACGGACGATAACGAGCGTGCTAAACTTGCTTGCTTTCAACAACCTATATTTATTAAGAAAATCGGTAAATGACACAGAGAAAGCGGCACGGGAGGAAATGTAGGTCACTGAACGTTGAAAAGTGTGTAGTACATGGGAAGAGAGATGATTGAGGCTGTAAAAAAAAAAAAAAAGAGCAAAGACGCGACGTAACTGCGAGTACATCGCGCAAGTACATCGCGCGAGTACGTCGTGTTGTGTATACATATATGTGTGTTCAACGGCAGAAAAAAAATTACGTGTGAGTTTACGTACGTATACACAAATTGCGAGAGATTGTGTGAATGTGAAATAAAATATGCAGTCTTCCTTTCTGAAAAAAAAAAAAAAGAAAAATATAAAACGTATCTTGTCTTCATTACAGATTTACATATATATCCTGCTAATAAATTATACCGTCCTACAATCTCTACTCCTACGTGTGCCGTTCTATTGAATGGATTCTTAACGTAGCTGTACATCATCGAGTTACCCCCGTTCGTGAAAGAAGATCGAATGGTATACATGAAATATTCTATACCCAATGGGCGAACTCTATTGTATTATATAGCGACCAAAACAATGTTCTTATCTTCACACATCTCCGTCCACGTCCTTTCTACACGTATTTCACAAAACGTGTATATAATAATTGCAAATGTAACACATGTTGTATAATTTTATATACGTACCAATAGATTCTTAAAACAAAGTGCATTTATTTTTACTTCTGTAAAAAAAAAATAAAAAAAAAACCAATATATATTCTTTGAATTCAGAACTTGAACGAAAGGTAAATGGTGCTGGTGCGTAGAAAATCTCTGTGACCGGATGTGCATTTATTTTCAGACGAAAAGTAAAGTTTAATATTTCAGAGACAATAAAAAAAAATTGAAGGGAGAATAAATGTATTATTGAGAGAAACGAGGTGCCACACACATAAAAAACAGGTGCCAACGTACTACGCATACATCAGAAAACGGAATTATTCATGCGGGTTATTCACATCGAGCATGCAAGTTTATTGTTTTCTATCGAAATATATAGAAGTTTAATGACGACGCGTCGATAACGTTAAATTTTAATAACAAAACTCACGCGCTCAACTGGGTTGTAGAGAGAACGTTAAAGCAAAAATCTAATTATCAAGAAAAATACTTCAAAATTCAGTCGCTCGATTGACGGTTGGCCGCTCGTCGGTCGCTCCATGAGAATCCACATATTTACTCGCTATTCAAAGAAACTAATTAATTGTGCAAACGAAGCAGCGAGTTAATAACTCGACATGCACTTTACACACCAAAGTGTGTTTTATAGTTTTGTTGCAGGATGATGCACGAGCGATCCGGGAAATTTCTGACACATACGGGGGAAAGTTTGGTATCGAATAAAACGCGCGATATACACGGAACGTGTATATCGCGAAACTCTCTTCATATTTGAAATTTATTATTCGGAAATGCGGAATGTGTCGCTTGAGGTAAAATCATTAACCGCATTAAGTATTATTAATGAGAAATATGGACTCTCGCAAATACGATTGTCGCAAAGTTTTCATCAATAACAATATACAACGTCGATGCGTCGCAGTGAGATTTTTTACTGTCCGTCCCAGTTCCGACGATTCTTGTCAAATTTGTTGTACGAGAAGTTTTGACGAGAGAATAACTTGTAACACACCGTTACCGTTAAATTCATACCTATAGTTTTGCATCGAAACAAATTTTACGATATCCCATGTTTTAATAAAACCGAATCAATTTTCACAAAACTAGTTTCATCCGAATTGAACATCTACGAGATATTTTTACACGATGCTTTGACGTATTATTTACAACACCGCAATATTGATCACCCTTTCAGGTTTTCAATTGCAAAAGCTTGCGCGAATTACGCGCACAAGTTTGAGTCGACGTGTATCGTGTAATAAATCACAAAACCCTCCGTTCTTTATTTAATTACCTCTTTTGTGTTTTTTAACACAAAATAATCTATACTTTTTACTTGCGGAATTGCGTTTTGATTTAAATTTTGCTGTGAAAAGAAAATATTTAAAATACGATGAAAATATCTAAAAAACGATGAAAATGAACGCGAAAAAAAAAAAAAAGACAAAAACAATTGTGACAAAAATTTTACCTCAAAATAGCAGCAAGAGCTCTCTCGTACACATTCTACATTTCTCGGATATTTCCCATTTTCGCTCGTGAATCAGCTTGTATAAACATCGAAGTTTGCGATGAGATGTCACTCCGATTGAATATCATCGAACAAACATCAGTACATATCCACCGAGCGCGTTTGTCCCTCTTCTCTCCTTTTTAATTAAAAGAGAATGGGAATTAAATTCTTGCGCGACGACGTTGCGAGAGTCGGAGAGAATATCGCGTTTCGTTGGACACGCGATACGTCATAAATACGCAGTAATACTGCACACCTGTCGGTCCGGATTATCGAGTTTCATAAAAAAGAAGAGAACGCTCTAAGAAGGTTACTATTTGCAGATTACGAAACAATAAAAACACACAGATGTACGACATATATTTCGACAATAAATTTGTCACAACTTTTGTTAGACGCAAATATTGACTGTTAATAAAAATGATTCATTTTAATTGCTCTAACAAACACACACAAAAATCACTTTTGTGTATTATTTTCACTTTTTGTGTATTATTATTTTCTCAACAAACGAAGATGGAATTTTTTTTTTTTTTTTTTCATTCAATTTTTACCACGTGATAGACTCCCGCGATTGATAATAGCCTCGTGTTCGTTTATCGCGTTTGTCTTTCTCGCTGCAAATATATATTTTTCACAAATATACTCTCGACGAGATATAGATCCTTTCTCTGACGTGGCGTCTATTTTCAATTTGTCATCGATAAATGATGAAAGACAAACACAAAGCGGCATACAAATAGACAGACACACACAGAAACACACAGGCTAGTCTACCGCTACGAACAATGACGATACAGCAGTCCCAAATAACGTGGGCAATTGGTTTCACGTAACCAAAGACTCAAAGAAAAAGAAAAAAAAAATAGTAGAACCGATTGAAGGGTTTATTACGCCTAAACTAAAATGCGATTGTCGCAAGAGAAATTACGTCGAAGATGAGATAATAAACAATTCTGTAGAAACGTAATAAAAATTTTTTAGTTTCGGCACAAAAATATAAAAGTACTTTATTTGAACACGTTGCCGTCTAGTTCGTTAAATTGTTATCCAAAATATACACACCGTATAATACAACAATCCATTTGATTTAATTCAAACAGAGATCGCGTTACGAATGTACTAGTCAGAAAACAAAATCTGTTATTGTCCGCTGCTTTAGCCGTAGCAAATAATAACACACATGTTTCTGTTTAGCTTGTATATCTAACATGTTTGCACAACAATTGTTGTTCTGATGAGAGAATCCCTGCGCATCGATTACGACGAGAAAAAAACACGAATTTCAATTTCGGGTTTAATCTTCGGGAGCGAATTTAAAACAAAAAATTACAAAACAAATTTTTCGCAAACTGTTGAGTAATGTTATTCGATGGGGAAAAAAAAAACTCTGAAAAGGTCGTTATCAAAATATCTAAACATTAATTTTTTTTTTCACCGACGAAGTAGGACACAAGAAGACGAATTCGTAACAAACCCTTCAATCCCGTCAAAAACTCATCCCAATCCTACAATGACGAGAAGAAGCAGAACTTGCGTCATTCGCGCGTTACAAAATCAGACACGCGACGTGGGGAGGGCGTGGAAACAAGAGGAAGGAGTCGCTCGCTTCCTCTCGACACAGCGGCACACAACGAATATATGTGTATATATGTGTATATATATATATGTATGTTTTATATATATATATATATATATATATTTTATATACTACGCGACCTGCACAACGATATCACAGGAATACTATCGCAACGTGGGTCGAGTGTCCGTACAGACACCGCACGTTCTCAAACTAACATAACTTGTGCCACACAGAGGGGGGTAGAACGTCGACTCTGCGCCACAAATGAGAGAGTAACCCGAGACCCATCGATCGCACGATGATTACGGAATGCGTAGCATTCGCGTGGGCGGTCCTTCGCCCACGAAAATGAACTCCGGGATCGCTTCCCAATGGGATAATAATACTGTTTCATCAAATCCGAAATCTTCGCCGTGTAAATACAGGGTGTTGCGCGGAAAACAATTACGACGATTACGAAGCGAGAACGTGAAGAAACTCCGGCGTCTTTTCGCGGTCGTTCTGCTGAAAAAAACAGTGAGTTTCATTTTTCCGGTCAGTGAAAAAAAAAAATTTATTCTCCTTTTAAGGATTTCATCGAGGAGATCCTCTTGCACTCAGAAAGAGACACTAATCTTAAGAGAAAATTCTCTTGGCAAGGTAAGAGGATCTCTTCGGTGAAATTCTAACAAAAAGAACACATTTTTTCTCTCACAGTGACTCGATAATAATCGCGCGAGAGAAAATTACAAGCAATTCCGGCCTTCCGGAACTGTCACGAGAGAGCAGTTCTCTTCGAAAGAAAATAAAAGAGAATTTTTACACACACATACGTGCACATTATAAATGAATTTTTAATAAAAAAAAAACTCTTAATCGAATGATGTTTCTTTCAATATCGTTTGAGATACGCAAAGGGGAGAAGTTGCACGGAACACCCTGTATGCGTCCTGGCCTTGACAGGAAACAGCACACTCAATGGTAAATTACGATCGCGGCGATGTTATATAAGGAACCGGGCACTCGACTCAAGGACGCGTAAAAGGTAACTATACTACTGAAAGGTAACTCTTTCCCCTTTTAACGGAGAAGCGATATATTTTTTTTTTCTTTCTTTCTACCCCCCCGATTGCGGCACCATTATCAGCTGTTAAAATGTAGATGCGTGTTTTTGGCAGGCAATGTCGATACCGATATTGTCCTCCGTGTCGCTCACTAGCGAATCCTCGGCGTCGGTCAGGTCCTCGAAAGGGAAATTGCAGCTCGGAGAGATCAGGCCTATCGAAAGAACAACAGAGAGAAAAAAGAGAGAGGCGCTTGTTATCGGATAAGGGGTGCATACACGCGACGGATTTCGCGCGAAACTCGCTCGGGTCCTTCCTCGCACGAACGATAAGGTTACTTTGGTTTTTTGTTTTGTTTCTTTTTCTTTTTTAATCGTTCAACGTCGTTATCCGTAGTGGGAGACAGAACCTGTGGCTGTGTTCGTTTTGTGGGTTGGCTTCGTTTTTGTCAAAGAAACCAGAACTCTCTCTGGTCGCGCGCGCGAGATCAAAGTCGAGGATCTCATCGCTCCACTGATTGACTTTTGACACTGGTTTCTCTTTGGTGGTTCATACGTGTGTGCGTCTATCGGTATGTAGGATGTTGAGCTTGTATCGAGACGTAGGTATGTATATATATATCTCCGCGCGCTTGTCTGGAGTGGAGTTTACTTGTATTTCGTGGCAAATACATAGAAAATGCAACCTAACTCTGCACCTAACTCTGTTAAGTATATAAAGTCTGTGCGAAGTCTGTCGGATTGGCTTGCTTTAATTCGTGTTCGTTTCGTAACAAATTTGCAAATAAAACGAGTGATGAAGAGAACAAATTTTCCCTCTCAAAAACGCCCTTCCGGCTATCTTCCCCGAGTAAAATTTTACAACGATAATTTACGATCGCAGCGTTTATATATACGAGAATAACGCGCGATAATAAATTTCCGAGAAGAATAATCACTAATCAATCAGAAATCGCTGCGAGTGACAATTGCAAACAAATTGCGGTTAATTTCGCGATTGAATATCGGCGATTGTAATTTTGCAATTAATATTCAACATGACGATAAGCGTTATATATGACTCGAGGGTGACATCTTCCGATAAATTTCAAAGCCCAGACATCTCCTCTCATATGGAGATGCGCACGCTTCGATATCAGAGATAATACATTAGTCAGCTTCGTATATTAATGATTTAGCCAAGTAAACATACGAACGCGCGTAAAGCAAGCAGGCAAGCAAGTGGCAGCTTCTAGAGTATATATATATATATTGGTGGTGTGGTGGTGAAAGAGAAAAAAGAGAAAGAGACAGAGAGAGAGAGGAGTACACGAGGAATACGTTAATAAAATTATAATTACACGTGTGTGGGTGAGACGTGGTGGTTTATAATAAATTGGAAGTGTGTGGACACGTAGTGATGGTTATTATAAATTGTGGAAATGTGTGTACGTGTAATATATATATGTGTATATATATATATATTTATATATGAGCGTGAGATGAGACAAGGCTCCTGCGGAAGAGTAATGATTAAAGGTTAGATCAGGCTTACCCTCGTTGTCGGCCTTCAAGTAGAGCTGCCCCTTTGGGCTCAGACACTGCCGATACTCGGTCGTGTAACATGCTGTATTCATCCAAACCAAATTTCAAGTTATCAGATGCGTGTAATCAGAACGACGCGCTTTCCGCGCGCAAGTGTCGCCGTGTGTAATGCGTGATTCGCGGGAAAAAACATATATGATTCGAAGGAAGTAAAGTAAGCGCAAATGATAAACATTTCGTTCGTGTTTGCAGCAACTTCTCTCGTTTAAAAATGACGCGCGTGAAGAGAGAGATATATATATATATGTGTATCAAGCCATGTGATAAAATCCGGGTGAAAGAGCATTTAACGCGCGGTTTAAAAAAAAAAAACTTCTCTCTGTCGGAAACGTCTATTTCGTTTCTAAGGGTAATTCCGGCAGCGAAAACCGACTCGTTTCGCGCGCGAAGAAATCGCGTGCAAAAAAAAGTTGAGCGTTCGCAACGACGACGGTTTTCCAGTTCGATGTCTGGGTCTATATTTAGGGTGAGCGCGCCGTCAGTTCCGCGCTCTCAGAATGCCAAATTAGTTTCCTCGAACCTCTCCTCCCCGAGAAGAGGCGAATAGCCCTCGCGGAATTGGAGAAGATTAATATCTGACTTACGGCGTATAAAAGCCGTAACGTCTCTTACGACGTGAGGGCAATTAAACCCCTAACTCTCTTCAAGTTCTTATCGCCGTTGAAATTCTCACTATCGATCGGACGGAAACACTTGATCCTGTCGTCTCGTTACGTGAAAGTGTTATGTTTCGTGAGCATCGCCGTGTACGGTGTGTCTTTACTGCAAATCTGAGTGTTACGAGGTTTCCTCAAATGTGAGAGTGTTGTAAGACAATATTGTCGCAACGGAAATTCGCGTTTTCTGTGAAACGATTTTCGATGCTATACACCGTCGAGACGCGCGCTCTTACGCGATTAATTATTAGAAACACACAATTGATCAAACACACACAAGTACTTGGATAATCGACCGATAACGTGCGTTCGATCAACAGCTCTTAAACGGCAATGCGATGCTACATTGTCTCGCTCTGATATCAAGTAATACCGTATCATTAATTGATATTGACGCACAAACGACGTATAATAATAATAATAATAATAATGCGAGATATAGTGAAAGAATTTATCTCGCGTGACGCTTCTTTAATATCGCATGGCGAAATAAATGTATCCGACTGAACAGAACAAATTGCTTCGAAACGCACGCGGCATGGTAATAATTGCGCCGATCACGCAACGGAAGTCTGCAAAATCAGTCTTGCAAGAGACACGTAGAGCGATAATGTCAATACATATATATGTATGTATATAATATTTGTACGAAAACGGCAACTATGCACAAGTGTCGCTAACATCAAGAGCATCTACTTATTGGTGAAACCATGCGATATCGAAGCAGCGAAAGAGATCGTGAGTAGAAAAAGAACAAAACAAAACAAAAATGCACAAAACACCAACCGATATTGAGGCTGAAAAGAGAGAAAGAGAGTATAATATATCACTGATGATCGTGGAGAGAAGAAACCCGATAGAAGCCGTTGCATTCTGCACATCGAACACCGAGAGATTTTTTGAATGTGATTTGCCAATCATCGACCAAGCCAGCCAATATAATCACATAGTAGAAGGCATTCAACAGAGAAAAAGAGAGAGAGAGAGAGAAAGAGAGAGAAACAGAAGAGAGAGAGAGAGAGTGATACGATACAAAAATACCGAGTGTCTTTGAAGTGGCGCTTGATGAGAGTCAGAAAACACATCGTATCCGTATCAAAGAAAAAAACTCGAAAAAAAGGACAAAAATTTGACTAACAAATTCTGAGGAGGCAATATTCAATGCGCTTTCAATAGTTTTTTTTTTTTTTTGTGTTTTTTTTTACACCATCATCTGATGGATATTACAGTTCAATTTTAACATTGAAATTATCGCGGTCGTGTTGCGACTAAAAAAACCGACGCTGTATATCACAATAGGATAAAAAAAAAAATTTTTCGTAAAGAGACAAGCGGCTTAATTTATACATCCCCGAGAACTTGATCATCTTTGTCGTATACGATCCGCGTATATCCTCGGCAATAATTCTTTTCCGGAGAACGCACGCTCGGTCGCAGTTCGTCGCTGAATATTTTATAAAAGCGCTCTTCCCTTCGGTGTCATCGCGCGAAAAGGAGGACGCGCGCGAGGCTAAACGATATTCGCTCTTGTCACGACAAATTCGGCTCACAACGAAGACAACAATTTTCCCGACGAACTAAAATTAACTTCTCCGAACACACATGTGTGAATAAATAAAGTCACAGGCGTTAAGAAAGGTCGGGGAACGAATTTAACACAGGTATGACGTGCTCGACAAAAAAAAAAAAATTATATCTTAACGTCGTAACGAGACAAGTATGACGTGTCAGTATCTTTTGTTCAAAGCGTGTCAGCGACTGTGTTGCGGCATCAGACCTGAAGCTCGGAATCTTTTATAGCTCATTAATCTTCTAAAAAAGTTTACGTCGCGTCACAAAAAATAGATTAAACATACATATATCCTTACATATATATATATATATATGCACATGTACAGTATACATATGTTATATTTATAAAAACATTCGTTCAATCATGTTTAAAAAAATATAACTTTTGTAAATAAGCGCATCCGCTTAACTCTCTTCTTTTTTCCTCTCTTTCTCTCTTTAAAATATTTAAATTATCGCCAACTTCTCCGCTTATAAATATGAATGCATGATCCTCTATGAATTTTTCCAGCATTTCCACAATAACAGAAATAAAAAACAAACAATTCTCCCGGGAGTGTACGATAAAAAACATTTCTGAAGACGTTAACGATAAAGTTACCATAATTACGTATTGACACATTGATACGAATGTAATCTGTGAAATTATGAGAATAAATATAAATATAAATTTTATGTTTATAGCTGATGATATTAATTTAGCGCGCAAAATTTGATTTATCCGGACCATAATCAAACCGAAAAATTAACGCTTTACAGAAGTAAATTTATAAATTATATACGCGGTACGATTTATCGACAAAATGAACTGTGAATAAAGCATTGAATAAGTGCCTCTCAGATGATTTACAGACAGAGTAAGCGCATGTAGTTTCCGCGGAAACAGTTTGTACATTAGCGTAGAATTTTGCTAAACACAAGTGTGGCGTCGGCGCTGCCGAGAAATTTTTCATAAAATCTTCCATTTCCGGAAAGTATCGTACAACTCACGTGAAATATTTATCTTCACTTGAGTTTTATTTATAAACTCTTTTCGAGATATTTCGCTCATTCTAAAAGAGACTAAAAATGACGTGGGTTTTTGAAAGATCGCTGCACTGAAATAAATGTATTCCCATCGAAAGAATTTCTAAGAGTCACCCCGAGAGAGAAACTTCGAGAATTAATAAATTCACTCACCCTCCGAAGGTAAGATCCTTCCGGCGAAATTCCTGATGAGAGCACATTTTGTCTCGATGTAATCATGCAAAGAACGGACGTATTTCCCGGCAAAAGTATTTCTCCCCACCCGTGTGTAATAATTTCGCGCGTGCCCTATTTCGTAGCGCCGACTCCACTTAAAAATATTATGAAAAATTTAGTATTCTCAATGCCGTTGCGCTTAAAAGCAGCACGCGCTGTCAGCTCTTGCGAACTATGTCACGAAAGGGGAGAAAGGAGAGGGAGGCAATATACGGGGCGGTCGGACAATTTGCATAGCTTTTTGAATAAATCCGCTTTTTTTTTTTTTTTTTATTACGCTTCGACGGTTTTACACGCTTCGGTTCGATTCGTGTTACCCGGATTTATCGATACACCTCATTCGATGCGAAGTAATAAAGAAGAGTTTGCGAGATTTTATCTCGAAAATGCTGTATCCCCATGATCGTATTTAGCAAATTTAGTTTAACAAGAGGAAAACAACACAAAAATGTACTATATATATTCCGTTTTATGATAGAAGAGATAAAAGAAACTTTTCTTCAAGCGTTTCGGAAAATATTCAAACACTTCTTAAGCATTCGCACAAAATTATACAAATCTGTTTGATTTGAAAACTAGGCGCGATATTTGCATGGAAATGGGAGAAACTTTTTTGCAAGCAACCGATAATTTTTCTTTTTTTTTTTTTTTTTTATTAGCGACCGTGATAGCTAATGCGCGCAAGAAAACAGCGAGGATAAAGCGGGACAAGTAAAAACCAATTTCCAAAATTAAACTTCCGTTTGCGATTATTCTTGTCGGGATCCTTAACTTTTTCCTGGTTGAATTAAATTTTCAAAACGCATCAATTTTAACAACTTTTTTAAATTTTAATTTCATAAGCCATTTTTTGGAAGTGTAAACGAACAATAATGATCGTGTGTACGTCACACAAAACGAGCCGGATAAGGGAATGATTAATAACAGGGTCGCGGAGCTGACGTCGCGCGGCTTTCCACGTGAATCTCTAGACAAAATGCCACGTAAAATATAATCGCGTGGGAAGGGGGAGAAAAAAACGTAAATGAATTAGAAAGAGGTATGAACGTACCAACGCCATTAGACTGCGAGGTCGGGAGTTGCACGGCGACGCTGAAGCCGCGCAGCTTCACCGGGGCGGAATTTTCCTTGCCAGCCAGGAGGGCGCACTGCGGCTTCAGGTCACGATGAATAATGTCGTTCTCGTGGCAGTAACGCAGCGCTTCAAGGATCTGTCGCATGTAGTGACTGAAAAAGAAAGTGCAGTTTTCTTAGGTACCAGGCGGCCGTTTGTGCCCGCATGTCACCGGAGGTGGAAGAGCACGTCCTCGTGCCGGGGAACAATAGCGAAAGGCAGATATACGAGACGCGGATATTTCGCTGCGCAAAAGAGCGAGGCGCTTTTCGAGAATTTAAATAGAACGATTAAGGGCATGCCTCGTTACGTCATGTAATGATTTTACACCGTACAAAGTCCTTAAATATTCGAGCGATGGTGGTTTCATCCGAGAGTCGGAAAATATGATCAAGGGTGACGGTGTGAATTACATTTCCGTAATTTAAACGACCAATTTATTGTTAAAAAAAGTAAAAAACCTTTTAACATGTGTATGTTAGACGTTTTAACGTACTTTTCAATTTCGCGTTTCAAAATTGTTAAGTAAATAAATTTTTACATCTACTCTCTAAAATTCCGACGGTCTCATCCGAGAGATAAAATTAGAAGGTGTCAACACTCGTATATAAATCCAGACTTGAACATCTAAGAGAGTAATTTATTAAAAAAAAAAAAAAGAGAACAGCAATTTAAAAAAATGTCATATGTCAAATGTTTTAATATACTTTTCAGTTACGCGAAATTGTTGCGTAGGGTAACACGTCGAGCGAAGGCGGTCATTACATTTTAGTTAATTAGTATGATCTTTGACATTTTCCTTTGTTCCGTATAGCAAATGCACGCGTTGAAGTATACATACATACTCGTATGCGCGCAAATATATACACGCGGTACAAAATCCTTCCCCAAGTGACTCTTGACATTTTCATGTATTTTTTGTTATAATGCAGAAAAGAAGGGCTTTACTATGCATTCATTGTCCTTTTGCCGTATCAATCAAAGTACTCGGGAGAGATAATCCTTGAAGCGAGAGAGTTGTACGTGCGTAGTACGTGTGGTGAATATGATGTGTCCGTGCATTTGACATATGATATTAACGATGAAATATCTTTGACGCTGGGGAATAAAATATAAGACGGGGAAACGTATTTTTCGAGATAAAATAAAAATCGAAGGAGAATTTATATATATATATATATATATCTTCTCCACTCAAAGAAATGAGTTTCTTCTCTGAGTTTGAACATATAAATCAAGTTTCAATGCCCTACGTTTCCTACAGATATTTTGCTCTGTGACATATCCAAGCATTAAATCGTACATATCCGATTTTCTATCGTCAAAGACATAAGATTGTGACGAGTTTTTTTTTTTTTTTTTTTTTTTTTTTTTTTTTTTTTTTTTTTTTTTTTGAGGCGAAGACTAACTGCTGTGCGACTAGTTCAAGCGTGACATAAACGAATACAGCGAGGAATCTAATGGATCGCTCGCAGTCAAGGATTTATCGAGACAGGGATTTATTACGCTCTGGAGAGGGAGAGAGAGACTCTCTTTCTCTCTATCTTTCGAGCGGGAATCCGTTTGCATTATATCGAGGTGTAACTTACAGACATTAATCGCGTTTCGGTGCGAGCTCTCGGGGAACGACTTGGAGAAAGCAATTAATTTATCAAATTTCTTGCGCCTCGATTTACGCACGACGCCTTAAACGGAATTAACAAGGAAATTAAAACCGACTTTGTTCGAAGAAACGTGTGAAAAATAAAGTATTCCGTTCTGTGCGATATTCCGTTTTATCACAGGAACAACACAATAATACTGAGAGAAAAAAAAATCAAACGCGCAATTCCACGTTTAATTCCGTTTCCGCGAAGTTATTTTTAAGAGCCCGAAGATAACGCGACAGAATTATATTAAAGCGCGATTAAAAAAATTATTAAAAAAGAATGCCACGCGATAATTATCAAGAGAATAATAAAAGAGCATTTATAATGTAATGCGATTGTTATTACTGGTCGCGTCGGAAGATCTTGCGCCGTTCAAGACGGAATTACACCGAGACTGTCGCAATATATTTTACTCGGCGTGATGCCAGTCGCGCGCTATACGTTTCTTCGTAAAACGATGTATGTATGTAAAACGTTTCTGTTCTTAGCTTCGAGAGATAATGTTGAAATGGATGTACTGCGGAGTATGTCTGCGGCGGAACCGCGATGTTCGCGGAGAATTACGTGATGATAGATGTAATGAATTTTCTTTACCTCGCAACCGCCTCGCTGTACACGAAACCGGCAGTTGCTCGTCTGACGACCTCGAAGCACAAATCAGAGCCGTCCATACTGAAAAAAAAAAAGAGAAAACGAAATATATATATATATATACATATTAAAACGCAGAAATATCCGATGGGAGATCAATGAATTCCGGTTTAATAAATGGCGTGCACGCAAGTTTCTGTTTGTATAATTTATCGATAATCTTTCGTATCAATAGCACCACTCTCGAAGCATTATTTATGATAATTCGCACAATTATTATACATATATGTATGTATAGAAATGATTTGAATCGCATAATAATCAGTTTTCCCTAATAAGTCATCGATATCCAAATACCAATCGCGCGTGTATAAATAACGGCAAAATCAATGAAAAATAACGTCACTGGTTAAAAGATGTTTTTTTTTTTTGTTCGACAAAAACTCATCTCATTGAGCTAAAGGAAGTAAAGAAGTGCGCGACACTGTGCGTGTGTGTGCGCGCGCGCGCGCGTATGTGTGTCGCATTATTTAAATAGTCTCGTTAAAAAGCGCCTTGAGCACCGAGAGTCTATTAAAAACCGTGGCTATCTTATCCGATAGCGTGTGGATTATTTCAAGAGCGCCTCGGATGTGTGTATCCAATTATAGCGAACCGTATAGTCGGACGTTATAATAGATATGGCAAACAATTAAATGGAAAACGTGCTTTTTCGAGGAAAGATTGAGCAGTTAAGGAAATACGTGTCACGTATATTTGTTTTTGTTCGATTCTTTCAATTTTTCGACAAACTCGACAAAAAACCCGATGCGTTCCGTGGCGTCGCATCTATACTCATCATCGCCCGTATAACGCATGTAAAACGTTCCATTAGCCTGATACGCTGCTAATAATTACGCCATCACACGCAGAGACGGGAGAACAGACTTGTTGGCATATAAAGGACATGATTGACGCCCTTCGTTTCAAAAGTTCCGCTTCTAAAACCAGAACCGGCTTAAAGTTCACGATTAAAAGCCTATACAACTACCTATAATAAGCCGATTAGATGTTTTCCCGCTCTTGATCTCGAAAGTTTCGAGATCGCTATTTGAGTTTCGATAATGCAAATAGATATAAAGAGACGAGCGTTTACGCGCACGTGTTTGTTTCCAAATTATTGTTACTTGAAAAAAAAAAAATGTAGGAACGTAAGATACGCTTGTAGAAAAAAAAAAAAAAGATAAAATACGAGTTAGATAGTTTTATACTCACTATTCGAATACCATGTACAACATGCCCTCGGAACTGTAAGTTTCCAGCAGTTCCACGATGTGCGGATGTTTTAACATGTGACATATTGTAGCCTCTCGTTTCAAATCTAAAACATGCGAAATGCAAATTTTACGCACCAGAAGATCATCTTCTTACGATAAAAATTCACAAGCAGTGCGCAAGACGATCAGATATATTACCGCTTTGAGTAACAAAATCGTATTTTCTTCGTTTTTTTCTAGTTTGCATATATTTAAATACACATAATTTCGCAGTTTCGCGCGTTATTAAAACGAGTTTCGTTATTAAAATTTATTGGAATATAATGTAAAAATTAGACTTAAACATTCATGATTATAACGTGTCGTATTGTAAATATGTAATTAACAAAAACTATAATTTAAAGTCAGGAAATGTAATTTAAAATTAGAGACAATTCACAATTTGGCACAACATCGTGTAAAACATTGTTAAAAAAAATAAGCAAATAATATGAAATAAAGAGAAGAGATGAATATAATGTACGAGCGGAAGAAATGTGAGACACGTGTGCAACTAATATTTCAAATGTCAATATTATATAATATTACTCGATGTAATATTTAACAGAGAATTAATGTTGCAGCGGAGCGCGCTACACAACGGGCGCATAAATTTACACGATTTTATAATTAAACTCCAAAACCAAAAGCATGCAGTGATGAAAAAAAAAGTCCGAATAAGTTAATAATGTAACAGATATTTTTATACAGATAATTTTTTAACAAAGAGATAAAAGACACGATTTTAAACCTGTTTTAATATAAAATTTTGAACTACTATGTGTGCGATTCAAAAATTAAATATAAAAAAACTTCGTTTCCCCAATCGTTTTACCGAACTCAATTTAGATGCCGTATCTGCATCGAACTGCAGTGGAATCTGCAGTCTCGGGCAGATACAAAAGTCGGTTGTAACGAAAGCGCTCGTATTTTTCAGCTGCACGAAATCAGAAACATATCGCAGAAGGGTGGAAGAAACTAATTGCACCAGTTCCACCCAAAGGCACATAACTTTTGCCGTGTAGCCCACACGATAGCTTTTCCGATAACGCGGAACGAGAGATTTTTAATGACTGACGTTCTTATATAATTTTATAAGTTTTAAAAATATTAATTTCTTCTTTTTACTTAATTAGTATCCTTGTGATTAAATTGATTAGTAATTAGTTGTCGAATAAACTTTTGTGATAAAAGTACATAAAATAATTCAGAGAAAGAGAGAGAAAAAGTGTGTGTGTGTGTGTGTTTATATCCGCGTTTTTTTCTTCGATAATTTCTTTAAGTAATTTAGTCTGTAATAATAACTTTCTTCAAACTTTTATCATAAAATTATTATCCCATTATTTCGAAAGTTGATAATTAAACTGTTACGATCGCGCGCTATATTAAAACCTTGTTGATGTAAATTTTACGCGCGATTATAAAAAGCAAAAAAAGTTTCATTCTCGATTCGCAACTTTTGGTTTGGCTAATTTGTTTAACTTTTTCGTTTAAAATATTTATTTTTTGTACGTTATTTTTGCCGTTAAAAATGCGTGAGATGAAAAGGCAACAGCGTACACAAAAAAATTCGTAAAAAGATATATACACGATAAGAAAGAGCAACCTGTAACATGTGTATTAAAAGTGCCAAGAAAGAAATAAAAAAAAAGACGTCTTCGTAATATTCTACAACATTGTTCCTCCGCGCGGTGAAACAAATATCTCGTATATCAGTAATGTTTCACAAAAATAGAGGAACGAAAAATATCAAACCAACCACCCGTTCCACAACATTTCCACGTGAGGTATAATACGTGATGTCAAAGATTCCCCAGTTAGTTGAACATTTGTTGCGTTCTTTTTTTAATAGCACACATCTATGTAGGAGATACTTCTGATATAAAATTATCTCTTTTCTTTTTCTATCTCCGAGTTATTTTTACCACATTGTCATTTATCAGTCTTACGAGAAATCTTTCCGCGAGCTGAACGGAGAAAGTGTTGTCGTATCAAACTCGATCTTCTCTACTGCTGAGAATACCAGCTGTCCGTCTGGTTAATAAATCTCTAGTAGTACGGAGTAGTTGTGCGAATGTGCTCGCCACTTTTCCGTGCTAACCTCGACGGAAATTAAATATTATCCCTCCCCATTTCCGGAGCAACGCGCTTTATTAGAGAGAAAAACGGACTTGAAACAATGCTTCTCGTATATTGTCTGGATCTGTCGGCCAGTTCGTCGGGGGTTAAACCTCCGAAAAATGCGCGTGGCGACAATGGTCCGCCTTTCCATTCAATTGCACAATGGTTCTCGCGCCAGTTCACGACTGGAACCACCCCTTCTGTGCGTTCAGTCGATTGTACAACGTAGGGGGAAAACGCACGTTGTGTCAGGTAGGCGGATATGGGAAGCGTATAGGCTTGTTTCACGGACATTGGGAAATTAATGGAGAGTGTTACAAGAAAACGGTGGAAAACTATTTTTCTCTTATTTCAAAGAACACGCGCGTGTTACAAAAACATCTTAAAATAAATCTCTCTTTTTTTCGCACGTGCCATTTTAGGCGACGAGGAATTAAAATAGCTTCTTTTAGTTAAAAAAAAAAAAGAAAAACATTTTACCAAATTATATTACTGAACATCCGAGAACACCCCTCATAACAATATCTTATGTATTATTCGAATTAAATATATAAAAATAAATATGTAAAAATAAATTAAATATATAAAAATAAAATTTTGCGAAGTAAACATCTCTGCTTTTGTTCAATTTCAATACTCGAAGTGAATATACTGTCACTTGTAAAAGTACATCGTACGTCATTTTAAGCTGCTCACGTTCGTGACATGTTCGAAGTTTATCGAAATCAGAGAAACACAAATTCCGGTTTCTGGGTTTACCTCGTCTCGGGAGCGATTTCTCTGCGCCATTCTCGCTATATGTATATGTACTTACCCGCTGTGCTGAGCCCGGGACTCGATGTGAACTTCGCCACATCGACGATTTTTACGGCGAAAGTCTGCCCCGTCTGACGGTGAATGCACTTCCGAACGACGCTGAATGGTCCCCTGCAACAATGCGGGCGAGACGTCAACAATAATAATTACGTTCGCTCGAGGGGAGTCGCTCGAGCACGAATTACGTCAAGATAATCCGCAAATCATGAATAGAACACGTCGCATCAATCGATAATCAGATATTGCGCGCTATTAATACTGACGTGAATATTAACGGAACAATCGATCTGATTTTAATTTTGGAAAAATAATTTCACATCGTCTCTTCGAGTTTGCTTTATCAAAAATAGTCCGTTCTGTTTATCCCGCATTTTCAGAGCACACCCTTACGATTCGATAATGAAAAGCAAAATAGAAAAATTAATTAGACACACCGTTACAAAATTTATACACCGCTAGAATTTTGGTTCATTCGCGATCAAATTGTTGAAAATGCACGCAGATGTAAAATTTTGAACAGTGTTAAAGTATTAAATTCGATCCAGATCTCCTTGACACTTTATAGACCAAGGTCACGTTCTTCCGGTGACCTAACGCCATTTTTAAATGTCGCGTGTGCACTATAACTCAATAGTTTTTCTTACGCATGTACATACCACCTTTATATTCTTACACATGCACCTATATGTAATTTTTACGGAGGTTTTTACACTGGAAAAAAAAAAAAAAAAAAAAAAAAAGAAATGTCAATATAGGTTATAGTTCGTTAAGAAAACGATGACACACACAAAGAAGAAATGAAGAAGAAACGAAGAAGCACAAGAAAGAATTTCAAGTGCACGAAGAATTATTTTATTACACGCATTGTAGATAATGCTTTTATTCTTTCTAGACTTAAAATATTTGAGATTTAAAATTGTATTTCTTTTTTTTTTTAACAAAAATCTAAAAATATTGAAATATTGAGTGAAATACAGTAGCAAAATAAGAATGTAGTTTAAAAACAAAGAAGAAAAAAATGCAATATGTCGCATTTGGCATATCTTTCTGTTCGCTTGTTTCCCCGAATCGCAGATCTGCGGCAGCAATAGATCAAGGCTTATCAAATATCGCACATCACAATTACACAGTGTAAGAATAACTTGTAAACATTTAAACAGGTTAATTATGCGTGCGAGTAGGTCACACAACATCGTGCACAGGTCTATACTTAAGAGTTGAACTCGATAGCAGGTCTCTCTCGGTTATCTATCGAATGATAACCACGCGTACACATTCATGGAATTCATGAAAACCCGCAACGGAGAGAATGTGCGTGCAGCGGTTCACGTAAGCATCCTTGTGGTTTGCACGATGTGTGACTGTGTGTACGTGTGACAGAATATTAAACTGCAATAAGTACACACGTGGAAATTACATTTGAAATGTCTGTAGAATGAACTCTGGCCCAAAAACCAGATTGTACTTTTTTTTCTGCTACAGTAATGCGCGTTTAAATTTGATTTATTGTCGAATTTTTCCACTCTCTGTGTGTTCTTTGTTAATATATTTAAAAAACACTATTTTTTTAATCACGTATAAACATTTTGCACCGATTAATCGAAATATAAAACAGATAATTTTAATTAATACAACGGTATTTAAAGTAACAATTGTTTGTTATTTTACAACAGTTTGTTCGTAAAATGTAATATTTTTGACACGTTCAAATACATACCGGAAATTAATTCTCAACTTCGAGCATATCGTATATTAATATATTATCGTGCGCGGGTTTTAATCTTAATTTTGCATATCTTATTTCGCGATAACAAAATAATAAACCGTGTGAACGTATAATATGCATAACAATCGTATTTCATAATACCATATCGTGCCAATAACGATGTAACAGACATCGGATTATTTCAACTTTGGAAGTTTACTAATTTATTTAATAAATCGCGTGGCGTAAATATATTACGTTTTGATTGACATTCTTGAATGCGTTATAATGAAAAACACAATTTGATACGTTCTTTTAAATACGCGACACAAAGTTAATAACAGCACGAATCACAAAACGAATTAACATATTAACCAAATCGCAGTATAAAATTAAACATCACTAGAAACTATTATTTTCGGCTCTATACAGCTGTTATACCGCTCGAGATAAGCAAATTAAAGTGTTATATAAACAATTACAATTTATTTAAATGCATACATTAAATTTTGTAATTATACATATGATGCGTATTTAAATAATTATATAACACACCTGGCTTATCTAGATCTCTGAATAATAGTTTCTAGTGTGTTGCGTAATATATATCGTGCTGTTATTCAATTAATTCACTTTATAAATAACTATTTGCGTTTGAAAATATATTATTTTAAAACGTGCAATTCGCTGCATTTTACGTTGCACTTTTAACACGACAAAATTCACTCTGTGATGCAGTGCGGTTTTTTTTAAAAAAAAAAAAACCGTGTCCGCGCAAATCGTTTGCTGTCATATGCACACGCCGCGTTGTCATCTCCGGGGCACATACACACTCTCGAGCAAGTTACTAAATACATCATCTCTCGTTTTTCATTGTTAAAAGCTCTCTCTTACAAGACGGCCCTTGAGCGTTTTAAGGCTTTCATAAAGCGATCGGCGCGACAGCGTAATCGGCCTTTTATTAGAAGTTATTGACATCTCGTCAGTTACCCAGAAGAGGTCAAATATTAACGCGCGACCTACATTCCGAACCAATTTTTCGCCCCAAAGAAAATACGCACGAATAAGACGAACAGGAGAAAAATAGATGTTCCTTTTTTTTTTTTTTAGAACGAAAAAAAAGTCTATATTTTACAAAAGTATAAGATTTGTTTTTTTTAGACGTCACAAAATTTCGACACAAAAAATGCGTGACACGTTATTTTCTCGTCCGTGCAACGCGATTAAAAATTAGTTAGTATTCTCATTATCGCATCGAATTATTCTCACGCTCGTCAGAGATACAAACTTTATTTAACCTCTCGGTCATTGTAAATGAAAGCTCAAATCTATCGTAATTGAACTCTCTGCTCACACAAGTTGCGCCGAAGGCGTTTTGGAGTGCGGTGGATACGCCGTCCAAGTTTCATATAGAATATTCCGCTTTCCGAAACGGCAATTAGAATATCGGTGTATGTATACGGTTCAATCTGTTTGAAATTTCAGATGGATCGGGATAACATTCCGCTCACGCCGAAGCCATTACTTCACCCCAGACAGAACTTGTCATTGAACATACTGCGCGCACCGAGCATGAACTGCTGATTTATACTCCACTCAACAAGATCATTAATGCAAAATGTTTATACGCGATTAAAGCCGAGATTATGTGTCTCTGAGATGTGGAAATATATTGAAGATAATTGCGACTCTTTGTGCGATATGTGACAAACATTTATAAGATAATGCATTTAAACAAATGAGCAATGAAAGGCTCTATTTAGAGGATAATTAAAAGAAGAAATGAAAGTTAATTAGAGTAATTTCTATTGTTTTTTCTATTAATTTTTACCGTTGTATTTGATAGAATGAATAAATCGTTGATGAAATTATTTAGTTTCACAATTTTGATCCAAGAAAAATCAATAAAATTTTATTTGTCGACTTATCTATTTGTCTATCTATGTACACAACATGTATACATATTAACGACATATTTATCTTCTTCTGTGTAATCAACTATTTTTACATACTTTAGATAACAGTTTAAATAATTTACTTTTAGATAAAAGGGCTTCAATTCAGTAATTTTTCAAACGTTCGGTTATGCGAACTGAAAGCTCGGAATGTTTTCTCTTGAATAAGCTTCAAATCTATCATAATTGAAACGTTTGTTTGTTTGCAAAAGCAGCATTTACATACTGCCGGAGTGTCATCAAGATGCACGTCGACTCGTCATTAACATCCGTTTCTGTGTCTTCCTCGTTTGCATCCGAAGATGCCGGGTAGTGTGCATGACGGACACGTCCGAGCAACGCAAACACACAGAAAAGGGACAGAGGAACGGGAAATTGAAACCGCTAAATGGGATTGTTAGTGAAAGTCAGGAATAAATAACGTTTCTGCTAGACGTTCCGCTTTGCGAACGAGATTCAGTTCGTTTAACCCGCTGAAATATATCCTTTTTGCGCCGTGCCGACAACCCTCATCGGACTATTCACTGCAGGTTTCGCTCTCTTGCCCCCGATGTGCGCGCAGTTTCCTCTTATCGACACGTACAGATCGCACATGTGCTACGGTTACCCGAAACACGGTACATAAATGCGGCAGTTACTCTCTCTCTCTCTCTCTCGACGGTTCTGTGAAACTTAAGCCGCGCCCGACGCTGATATTACATACTTGCTTCCGCCTTCTATGTATTACACATTATGAGTTGCTTATTACTTGAAGCTAGACTTCGCAATAATGAGAGCGCGGACGATTTTCAGCTTTCTTCCCATCGGAAACGACAAAATTTATGATATATCACACGCGTTTTAGAAACAAATTACAATTACGTAATATATATAAGTAAATATCAGATATAAATTACCCCCGAGATTTGTCCGCACGTCGACGAATAAACTGATCGCAAATCAGCATCGTGATAAAAACGATTTCAAAACTGGACACACCTTTTTTAAAAGAGAAGATTTATTCATTTGTCACTCGATCACTCAGAATACACGAGATGTATGGAAATTAGAAATCTAATCAGAATTCAATTTCTCTTGACCTCGTCAGTACCAAATATAAAACATATTGAAGAACGAGGTTTATAAAAAAAAAAGTGTCATAATTGATTAGCGAGTCAATATAAACTTCGGTCTGTGAGTAACGAATCGCGATGCTAAGTAGTTTTATTAGAGAGAGAGAGCAGCTAAAACTGTTGTCGCCTGCGCTTTACAGGATTTAGATGTATTTCGATTATCGGATGTCTTTTTAACACACTATAATCAGAGAACGTCGTTTCAAAAGACACAAGAGATAATCGATTTTTCCCCCGGTTTCTGTTATGTCAAAAACCTTATGATAGATTTCCCCAAGTTGTGAGCATTCTCGTGTAATATAATAGCTATTTGGTACAGCTCCAAGTTCTGTGACCACTCTAACGGATAAGAGATATCGGTTTATCTGCAATAATAGCATCGCGATAAACATCCGCGTGTCCGTTCTGTTTGTCAACCAATATTACGCTGCAAAAGACGCGGTCTACAAATAGTCTATGTGATCGGACGTCTCCTTTGCAAATTTTGCATGAAAGATAAGTTTAATCTTCAAATGATTAACAATATTTGTTTTGAATTTGATGGACTGTTGGAGACGTCGAATGCTCTCGTCGAAAGGAAGGTGAATATAAAAAAAGATTGTTCACTTTTCGAAGTGTTGGGTTTGATACAGAGCGTTTATTGAGTATAAGCGACTCGAAGAGTGATCGGGAACCGAACTGGGTCGGAGTACTGCGATTAAATTGAAAGGAGAGCAGGAAGGGACACATTGTTTCGATTGTGAGAAATACAAATAAAGATCATTGATAAAAATAATCATCACAAAAACAAAATGTTCCTAGAAGCAGCCGTCATCACACAGTACGCGCGTGCGGAACAGCTTCAGTTCTTTGTTCAGAACTCCGAGATAAGTTATATTCGATGTGAATTGAACCCAACAATATTACATAAAAATCTGTTTAAAAGAATTCCATTATTTACAAAGTATAACATAAGCTTTGTAAGAAACAATATTTCGATATTATTAAATAACACGAGTCTTGCTCTTATTATGTTTCAAAGAGTTAATTTTAAACTCGTCGGAAATCGTGACAATAAGTTTCGTTTGATACTAAAATGCATCAATTGAAACATGACATTATTGCGCGCTCTTGCATTGTCTTCATTACCGTTTAAATACCCTAATATTGACAATGCAAATGTTTTCACCGCTCGTGTGCGCAACCGAGTTAAAAAGTTATTACGGGCAAAACTTATCCGCGCGCGCATAAGTTTTCAGCATCGCGCCGAACTAAAGAGAGCATAATTTGTCGACAAGAAATGTTATCTCGCACAGATGATACACACGGCTGCGATTTCAATCACAATCAATCTCCAATTTCCATTAGAAATTCTATCGTTTCACTCTGGATTATCGCGTCGCTGATACAAAATCGATGAGTAATTGACATTGATGCGGCCATTTTACACGAACCAACTTTAGAAATGTCTAAAGTATTTAATTATCTTTATTAAGAACCAGAATTTCTTTTTTAGAGATATCTATAATATTATCTACCTCCGATAGATAAAACGCTATCAAAAAAACGACAAAAACTGAATTTTTCCCAACACAATAAATTATCTATTTCGAAAACACTGATATAAAAGGTCGTTTACGAACTAGAGGAAATGTTGGAAGTAAAAGATTACTTTAGGAAGGTTGTTTAGAAAGTTGTGTTAGGGTGTTAAATATCGGCTTCGTTCGGACGCTTATCGCGGACGTGAGCCGATATTAACATAACTTCCTTCTAAACAAACCTTATAAAGTGATATTTTTTACTTTTTGGAATAACCACGTTTTACGAACAGAAATATATAAACCATACACGTAACTGATGAAGTCAGTTATTGCTGTAATAAAATTTGAAACAATTATTTATTGCAATATTTACCTGATGTATAACATTTTATCTAGTTTGTATTGCATTGATATTTCCAAAGTTTTATTTTCTTCTGCTTGGAAAAGAATTCTTCTGCTTAGAAAAAAACAAAGTGACATGCCGCTCGATTTTTTTTATCTAATTGATAAATTTCTCGAATTTCGTTAGAGTCAAGATTATAAATATCATTCTTTCTTTATCAACTGCTTATCAACACATGACCTCATATTATAAAAACCCTAAAATAATAACTCCATAACCCCCTCCCCACACCGTCTAGGCTATAAAAACTAGAAGCGTCGTCTTAAGATATCTTACATCATTATGGGACACGCAACCATATGGGACGCTCTGCTTCAATTACTGGCAATATTGTCGTCGATCGGGAGAAAGGACATTGGTAAATCATCTCATCATTTCATTTTCAACGTTGGTACGTAACTTTTGCAATCGTTTCATACATAAGTTGTGCTATTAGTGTCCTCAGATTCCTGCACGATTTCTCTCAGCGGATACGAAACGGACCAAGTTCAACCGTTGCTCTTACAACGCAATGCCTTGAACAACGAGATGACTTTTCTGTATTCGGATAGCAATGACGGGACGATAACTATTCCTAAGGGCCATGCTATTTACATTGCCTGCCCGGGTGACGACAATGGTTTCAAAATTCCATTTAAAGGAAACGAAATTTTCGATTCGAAGAAGGAAGTCAAGGCAGTTTGCAAAAAGGATACGAAGTTCGTGATAGATGGAACTGAATGGAGCATCATCCTTATGATTTGCAGAGAGCACGTCAGTCAAGTTACCAATTCTGATGAATACAAACTATCTTGCCCTAAAACAGGGATCTATGCTGACGACATCGAGCCCTTCAACATCGGTTTCGAAATTAACGGAGGTTTTATTCGCACTATCGAGTTATGTTTCAACATGGGAACACTTCAAACGTTAGTGACGTATATGAAGATGCCAAAAATGATCGAAACCGTACGCAACCAATTCATGTAAGCTACTCACAGAACACTATTAATGTTTGCGATAATTTTCCGAAGCCGAATAAAAATAAAATTTATTCCAAGAACGTTCCGAGATCTCTGTCGATATTTTTTTGTTTCCGTGCAAGTTGTTGACACGTTGGCGGATGATTCGGCCATCTAAACGCCGCATTAATTGACAAATAAAAAAAAAAAAAAAGTTTGCGGAATTCCTCGACAAGTCATGATCTCGCGCGTTTTCTGCTTCAAATCGCATAAAAACTTCATTACGATGATAATCACGAGGAGTCTCGTTTCGCCAACTTATATTTGAATAAATTTTATTTTTCGAATAACACGGAAGGAAATTCTTCAGAGGATTCCATTGTGTGTTAATCAATTAGAAAGTTCACACGCGAAACTTTTTGATTTTCTAAAAGTTGTATCGTCATACGCAAAGAGAAATGTAATGTTAACAAAACTTAATGATAATTCATAAAATTCTAATCTAAATAATATTTGTTAGTATTCGATTCGTTTCTTTTTATCTTTTATAATTAACGTGTTTTTGGTTAAAATATCACCGCTAAATAGAAAAATATATATCGTTTGCTGTAAAAAATAGAAAGTATAATATATCGCACTCGATTGCCTGTTACAGTCGCCCAAAACACTTTGAAAAAAAGTTTTACAACAATATAAATATGGAGACTGCATACAATTTCGACACCCAGCTGAGTGTGATGTCTGAGATACTCGGAGATACGGTTGCTAGGAGGCTATTAAGAAAAGATATAAAAAAACAGTTCAACCGCGGTCATTTGGTGGCTTCATCGGACTTCGTATACCTTGAACAGAGGATGTCGACCTATTGGTACGAGAACACCGCGCCTCAGTGGCACCCCTTCAACGCGGGCAATTGGGAGGATCTGGAGAAGAGCGTGAGGTTGTTCGCCACGAACAACCGCTTGGATCTCGATGTTTACACGGGAACGCACGGTATCCTGACCATAGCGGACGAGACAGGACACCAAAAGGAAATTTTTCTGCGGGATCCTGAAGCACCCGACTTTAAAATATATGTACCAAAGTACTTCTGGAAAATTATCTACGATCCATTGACCAAGCGAGGTACGGCGTTTGTAAGCGTGAACGATCCGGATATAACGAACCGCGAGGAAGTAATACTGTGCGACGATATCAGCCACAGGATACAGTGGGTAAGCTGGACACCGAGCAACATTGCGCGCGGCTTGTCCTACGCCTGCAGCATTGACGATTTGCGTAACTCAATGTGGTTGCCAGAGCTCAATGTGGTCGGTGTTCTGTAATCGAAGCGCTTTCGATTTCGCGCCCGTATATATATAAGGTCTTTGTGCGCGAGATGTACAATGCAAATTAACAGCATTTGCAATTGCAGTAAATCGAGTAGTTTCAGATTTTTCTATTTTATACATTTTCATGTAAGAAAGACAAAACATGTTAAAAAATAATAAAAAAAAAAAAAAAAAAAATTAAAAACTTGTCGATAGAAATCGGGCGCGACGAATGCATATTATATGTACTATAAAACAGATATACTATAAAAAAAAAAAAAAAAAATCAGAATACGATATCGTTGCTGAAGATGTCCGAAGCGAGTATTTTATCTTCGACACGAGCGAGGTGTCGATAGTAGAGAAAAGATAACATTTGTATAAAAAGCATTTGAATACAAATGTTCAACTTATGCAGAAAAATAATTTAAAATGCTAACGTCGGTGTAATAACACCGACACATTCATGTAGCACATGTTAATTATATGTGCAACTTTCAATTTTCAATTACTTTCTTCGTTTTGGATATTTTTTTTTTTTTATATAATAACACTGACATTGCAAATGATATTCATGTTTGTAGAAATATTTGTACTTAAAATATTGAATAAACAATGAACTGATCTTTTTAAATATATATTTTTCTCCCCGTTTATGCATTTAAATTTAATTACTGCTTTGTACAAAGCAGATTAAGATTTTTTGATAAGCAAAATTTGTCTCTCAAAGATTCATTGATATAATGCAGGACAATTAAGGGAAGTATGTTTTAGAATAAATATTTTTTCAAATCGAACTGAGAAAAATCGTGTATATATCGAAAGGTCACATAGCATATCTAAAATGTAAAAAAAATTACGCGAACTCTCGAGACAAGGCGGCTTTATCTCGATGATATAAAACGAGATTTATCTCGAAAGCGTAAAGATTTAAAGCTATCTCTATGCAAGAAGATTTAAAGTTACTTTGTACTAGAAAAAATTCGTTCTGTTTCTTTCACGGGGGGAAAGATAAGTAGCGCATATCTTGGCGAAGACCAAGAAACGTGATGAATATCGCGCGAGCGCGACTTGAAGTACGCGACGCCAACTTTACGACGGAAGGTGTCGCATCGGGATGCGAAATGTTGTCGCGCGCGAACTCACCGTATACTTACACGCGAGGTCAAAAAATCCGAAAATCAAGACGCAATTACTTAACCGTTAATTCGCGTTAATACTAAATAGACAAAAATCAAAGGAAAGAAATCGAAATGTTAGAAGATTCGACGTTCTCTTGATTTATAAACAAGACTTACCGAGTGGAGCGTCGAGCGTCTCTCTGTCTCGAAATAAAATAACATGCGACGAAATACACGAAGACGCTGTTTATCACGATCGTGTTTATACTCCGCAACATTCAACTTTCCACTTTCGACCCTCATTCTTACGCGACACTCGCTTTCGACAGGAAAATCACGACAAAATTGCGGATTGTTCGCTTCGCACACCTGATCGCGCGCGCGAGGAACAATTCACTGTACTAAAGATGGCGTCGGTACCGCGCGAATCAAGAAAAACAATCGCGCGCGCTCACACGGTTTGTTTGGCTTTTGTTGATACCAGACAGGCTTTTTTTCTGGTTACGTAATTTTTCAATTTTATTATCGTAGTTAGGAAGATTTAAAAAGTGTTTTTAACGAAATATTAACTTAAATATTAATAAAATATATATACGTTAAATGAGGTCAATATCGAGCAAAAATAAAGATAAAAGTAAGAATTAGTTATTTGAGTTATATATTAAAAATAATGTGAGTATTATACATAATGCGAAACGTTTCGACAATCACTGTTGTCCTCTTCAGTCGCGGTGTACAAAAAGTATATTAGAAGTCATGGTGTTATTATAGGCAGGTGATCTCGTACCTCGTGTAATGTTCCTGTCGTCAGTGTAAAAAATAAAAAAAGTTGTTAAATATTAATTTTTCAAGCTCAATTTTCGTATTTAATTATTTCGATATTTTATCTCTAGTTTTCAGACAGTGTGTTTATACTTCGATAAAACATGTTTTTAAGTTCTTGTTACGCGAGAGCGTGTATCGAATATTTATTTATTCTAGTCAGGTTATTTACAATTACAACATTGATGCAAGTATATAAGTAATACCTATGATTCGCGTAGTGAGAAAAACCTCGATAGTTTCGATTATCGAATCTCGATACGAGTCCGATGTCTTGTTGAAAAATGTTTTGCGTGTGTTATTTTTTACTATTGCGTGTGATTTGTTAGTATTTATATACATTAGAATTGTAATTAATTGCAAACAAATGTAATATAAATAAGTAAAATCACTAAATAAATAATATTAAGAGAAAAATATGTTAAATAGGTCTAATTGATAAAATATTTTTAACACGAATCGACGAACTAATATAATGAAATACTGCGACTTGATTATAAAAAAAAAAAAAAAAGCTTTTGTGATCAAAGCAGAGAAATTACAATCTAATTTACGAGTCAATATATTTTTTTTATATCAAATAAAAAACAGAATATACGAATTCTTTTTATATAAAAGACAATTATGTTTTCCCAAATCGAAACAATTTGATTTATTCGTTCATCAAGTGGCTTACACATGTACATATTATGAATTAAATTCCATTTCACATCCTGAAGCAGAACGGGAATGTTTCTCTAGCTAAATAAAACAAACATTCAACTAAATGTGAGATTACAAATATACGTTTAATTCCTCTGTGCAGTTTGGATCAATACATTCTTGGAAACATATTTAACACAATTTGTCGCGCACTAGCAAATAAAACGTACAACGGTAACTCTCTTCGGGAAAAGTCAGAAATAAGATCGCGGTCCGCGTAATCACGAGAGAGAACAAAATTCTCACGTTTCCGAAGATAACCGGTGCGAATTTGTCTTGTCGCGCAAAGGAACGCACACAAACACGGCCAGGACCTTTCTTCCATCCGAGTTTGCGAGGGAAATGAAAAGTAGGGCGCGAATCGTAAAAGCGGAGCGTGCCACGTCGTATTTCGCCCCGTACGTGTCCGCATCGGGGATTTAAATCCGTTGGAGCATTCTGAGGATTTCTCTCAGGAAGCTTTCGCTCGCCAGCGAGGAAAACACGGAGGTGAGAGGTTCGTCGAGAACTTTTGCACGCCCCCCGTTTCCACTTCTACGTCTCCCGATATGCAACTGATCTTTATTTATTTACAACGCATTCTTTGCGCAAGCGGAGATATCGTACGTTAATACGGCACTGCGTGCTCTCGCGTGTCTATATCCACTTTTTAATATCCATCTTTGTGTTGTTGTTTTTCTTTTAATAAAAAATAAATTAAGTCGACACAATACGTAATCTCGAAACTCAGTTACGGAGTTCGCATATAGACAGTTTGGATTATGATGGATATCCGGAAGAGTTTGAATTGAAAGTTCAAGTCTTTTGTTTGTCAACATTCGCGCGCGCTCCGAAGTTAACTGCCGACTATTTCCTTGGTCGATTTGCAAAACTCGATTATACAATAGACGTGGTTGATGCCGACTATTTCCTCGTCGTCGATTTGTAAAATTCGATTACGCGATATACTAGATGTGGCTGGCGAGAATTCAGAGAAGCGATTTTTAGACTGTCGAAACAAACCAATCGGAAAAAACTTGGCGTGTCTCTCGCGGCTTTGAACCGTGCGTACAAGAACAAAACTCTCATACAGTCCGGGATTGAAAAGAATTGACTTTAAAAAGAGCCGTTTGTGCGCGCGAATTGTCGCACGCTGCGTTTAAGTTTAATTGACGCTGAAAGGAGCGCGGCGCGGGTTGTTACAACTTTAATTAACTGTAACGAACGAAGAATGCACCACTTCTCGATAACGCCGTGTTGAGTCTAATTGATGAAGTCCGTGGAACACGCGAGCGGCATACACGTAGGATGATGATCCTTGAGTTGGTCTCCGTTGAAACGTTTCTGCGACAAATGATCTTGGCGATCGATTGTTGCGACAGAGAGTGTTGCAAGAGAAGTTTTCATTTTTTTTAAGTTTTTTTTCATACGAAAACATTCGCGCGATCTACCTGCCGCGTGTTTTTGCGCGCGATTTATTATATTAATTAAAAAGCAACATTTTCGACCGTCGTTCGTCGCGTATTTTTTTTCCGCGATCAATTGTAAGATGGAAATTTAATTCTGCGGAATTTGTCAACGTGTATCCCGAGAGAGAGAGCGCTCGATAATAAAATTTATCAGAGTTTCTAGTCGCGAATTCGAGCGACGTCTCAATCGAGTTTAGATTTATTAACACACCGTCATGAGTGATCGATTGAGCGTGTTTTAATAAATAGCCTTTATCGCAAGAACATTAGATACGAATAATGCATGCTGCTTATTTCTCACAGCCACGAGAAAATCTATTAGCATACAAGGACGGAATTTAAAATAGAACATACCGTTAATGCTAAGATACTGTGAATTTTTCATATAGGTACGAGACATGATAACATTATGCTGATGAGGATACTAAAAAAAACAGAGTTGCGAATATATAAGGTTTACTTCGGTTCTCTGTAAAATTGCACGATTCTCTTCTGAAAACGAAAGCAAAACAGCGACCCGATTTAATCCGCGGGGATGGATAAAAATATTTCGATTTGTACACAACATCCGTGTTTTTTTTTCTTCTTTTTGAACGCCAAAATGTATGAAAATCAAATCGTGCAAAACAAACATTAATCCATCCGCGTGTTCCAATTTGCATTCGCGCTTCATTGTGACATCAATATGTGAAGTTTTGTTTTTTTAAATCTTAAAAATATTGAAACTTTTTTTCACACACTTACATAAAACGAAACAGACACATATGTATTGAGAAATTGCAGACAAATAAATGAAGTAGCCGCACGATAATTGCGAGCTATAAATACGGGACGGAGAATAAATATCCAAGTCATAAGTCGATGATTGTCAAATATGCGCTTTCGCAATGTATTTTTGGTGGTCATAGCTGATGACGCGCGGATTACTTTGGCATCAGGGTTAGCCAAATTGAATGATAAATCAAGTATTGGCTTCCGATACAAACGAAATTGCGTTCCCGTGGCACAGCAATCTCTGCTTTTCGGGGCCATAGTCTTTCAGCAGATTAAATAAACCGTTTCAGAGCGAGATCGATCATCCCTAACGCACGAGATACACGACACGAGCATTAAAAGCTTCAAACTGCAATTGCGCTGTCGCGGTGAATCCCTCTTGGCAATCAACAACAAGAAGAACATCCCATGGAATTTCGATGATCGCTTTGTGCGGCAATAAAAAAGATTATTTAATAATCTACGCAAAAAGAATTTGAGTTTTCTATTTTTTTTTTGCTCGACGCAATTTTTCAGTGAAAAAAAAACTACGAGTAAAATAAAATTATTGCTCGTTTTATTTGAAGTTTTTGTAAAACTTGAGCAATTCTTTTTTTCTGGTTACGTAATTTTCCACTTTTGTCGTAGTTAAGATTTAAGTGTTTTAATTTATTGTATATTTAATTTTAACCAAAACATTTAATTTAAATATTAATTTTTCAAGCTCAATTTTCGTATCTGATTATTTCGATATCTTATCTCTACTTTTCACAGTGGCGTTTCTATAAATATTCTTAAAATTGAGCGATAATTTTGCCACATGAGCGAATTGGAAAAGTCGAGCTCGAAACATGTAAACTGCAAAGGTCTAGATAAATGGTCTATCGACAGGCAGACCCGACAGGACGAATGAGCTGTTGCCAATATGCCAACTAAAAACCATTTGTTTCGATAGAGATGTTACACTATGTTACACTAACTGTCGAAACGCGTATCGTAACAATGTTGCTTTGAACTTGCGCTTAAAAACAAAAATTTAAAACCCCTTGTCGAGCGAGCAGCCAGACATCAGCGGTTTAACACGGCGATGTTTTCGCAAATCGCCTGTATACGATTGTGTACTCGCAAAAGAATGTTATCATTATGTCGGACGAAATGTCGCGACATTGTTCTCAGGTGTGATCAACTGGTCGCAGCGAAACAGAAACAAGAGCGGTCAGTTCTACTCTACCGCGCGATACATAAACAGCGCAAGAAGAGGAAGGAAAATGATGCGATTTTACTCGCTTCGCAAGCACGGATGACAGGTCGTGTTACATGAATGGAATTTGATAAAGCTGAAAACTAGAAGCTAAAACGGGTAACTCGCACGCGCGACGCCCGCGGCTCGTCGTCACTCTCTTGACTTGCATCTCTTACATATCCCTACTCGCGTCCGTTACTCACTCGTTTCGTATCGCGCGCGCCAGTGTGTATGCAAGGTGCACGTACACACGGGACATTATTTCCCCTATTCAGCAAATGTATGCACCACATACGCGCAGCCGCGCGCGCAACGCGTGCATACACTGACGCACGCGAGACCAACACGTTCAAAGTAACCTCCGCCCACCGGCGTTCATCCAATCGCATTACGCTTTCTCTCTCGCGCAATACCCGCCAAGCACCCCTCTCTCTATCGCGCGCTCGCTCTCTCGTACACAGAGAGACACACACACACACACTCTCTCTCTCTTTCCCTCTCTGAAATTCTTGTTACTCACTTGCCGATAATCTCGCAGAGCTCGTAAACATCGTCGAAGAGAACCTCGTCGTCCGCCATAGTGACGACGAGGAGGAGGAGGTCGAAGGATTCGACCGAGCTAGGAGCCTGCACGCGCCGGGAGGCGCGTCGTAGCTACGCGTGATAATTCGCAGCGCGTACGAGTACGCGCCTTTCTCTGTCGCTCCTGCCGTAGTTCCCCGACCGACGTCGTTGTCGTCGTCGTCGTCGTTATCGTTGTATTCGTGTCGTGTCGCGCGGTGTACGCGCGGCGTGAGCGCAGCTACGTATCGAAGATTCACGGCCGCATCACCGTCGCGCCCTTTCCCGTCCTTCTCTCTCTTTCTTTCTTTCTCTCTCTCTCTCTCTTTATCTCTCTTTATCTCTTTCTCTTTTCTCACTGACGGTCCGTCGTTCTCTCTTGCCTTTACGCACACGTCACGCACATATGCACGCACACACAGTCGTGGATAATACACCTGTGTGCAAGCACATCAACCGACCGTCGTCGCACTGACACTCCGTCGTCGGACACGAGCATACACCGTACGACTGCGGGGTGCGATCGTGAATCGTACGTGCGGCGCAGCTCTGCGCGAAACGATACGATATCGGACGAACACCGCCGACACCCGCCTCGTTGCCGTTCGAGGCGCGCTGAGTTCGTTCGCTCGCTCACTCGCTCGCCTGTCTCGCCGGCTAAGTCAAGCACGCACGGAAAGACAAAGAGACAATAGCGGTGTGTGCGGTGTATTATGTCAGGCTCGTAAATAGAAGCCCCGTCTCGTGACCTGCCTTAAAAATCGCGGCGAGAAACCGATGGGGAAGGTCGGTGTCGGTGTGTGTGTGTGTGTGTGTGTGTGTTCTCGCCGTAGAGCCGCGCGGGCACGCACGTTGCCAGTCGTACGTACGCACGACACGAGCTTGAGAGACGATGGTCTTGACGGACGATGACGAGACGATACCCGATGGCACTGCACACGCTACCCCGTCTGTCAAAGGCCGGGCCAGTGGATTCGCTCGCTCCGAAGCAAGACTGGTTGCATAAAATGCGGCGGGCGGCTGCGCCGACCGCCAGTCGTTCTCCTCCGACGCCCCTCTGTGGTCGCGGTGTGTAACGTAGTGGGGCGGGAATAAAACCTCGACGTCTCCTCAAACCCTCAACGACCTCCTTCTGAAACTTTCAACGACCGGCTGGTGGTTGATATCGCATTCGTTCCGCAAAAGCGCTATCGGTAAACTCTTTATCTGCTGCCGTGTTATTAGATAACTCCGTTCTCTTTCTGCTTGTGTGTACCGCAACGATAATCTTCGTATTGATAGGGAGGAAATCTATGTTTTATCAAGAATAGTGTGCGAATTCTAAATAAACATATGTTCTTGTTAATTATTGGTATCAGAAAAGTGATTTTTTTTTATAGTATTTTTCAATTATTGCAAGATATAAACAAAGGTTTGTGCTTACCACTATAAAACCGGAATTCCGTCGAAGATTTGCTCAATGTCGCTCTTCCGTCCGAACACCGATAACACCAGCATTATCTGGCTGTGATATAACTGGATAGCTTGATTATCGAGAGCTGTATATTTTGTTTCTCTTTCCAGATATTTTAAATGTTTGTTATTTGAGCCTCGCAAAATAATGATGTTCTTTCTGTAGATGAGTTGTAATAAGATATTATGAGTTGTAATAAGATATATGAGAGTTGTAATAAGATGAGTTGTTATATATAAGATATTTAAAAATTTTATGATTTAAAATTGCTACAATGCACATCTGTATAGATTTGCTTACTCTCACCCTGATTTCTCCCATTCTTTAATATATTGTCTTTTTGTTTTATCTGTTTCTAATTTCTTGTGTAGCATAAGTATACTACATACTATCTATAAAGATATATCAAGCAGAAGAAATAAAATTTGTCATTTTTTAAATTTTTAATAACTTGAAAATCATAATAAATAACTATTATAAGATTTTAATGTCTTTATATAAGTTTCTTGCATGTCTTACCAAATGTGCTGCTACTTTTGGCTCCATAACAACATCAGTATTAAGTACTGAATAAAATACATACTGATCCGGTCCAACTTGACTCCTATCTAGCCTGTACTTCTTATTTCTCTTCTTATATCTTTTGTTACTTTGCCGTTTGTTATCTAACATCAATATTCCTCTAAAAAAGCATTCATTTTTATAAAAAGTAGTATTTTAGTTTTACACACAATAAAGAGAGAAATATATAGCCGTATGTATATAACACAGGCATACAAAAAAATATATTTATAAAGACCTATATAAAAACTATGATTATATGTGTAAATTACTTGTTTATTGCTTTGCTACTTGAAGTATATTTATTAGGATCATCATCGCAATGTAGTCTGCAACACTTCTGATTTTTCATTTTACAAATAACTGTGTGAGAGAAGAAAATTTATATGTGTGTACACTCGTACATGGATACCCTCTATTAAATGCAAATTGGCTCGAGACGTTTCCATTAAAAATATCTATCAAAATATGTTTTGTACAATCAATTATTCTTCTGTACTTTATCTGTGATTGGTCAATTTCTTACGGCTTACGGCTTACGACTGTATTGTAGACTACGCCTAAAAGCGAACATTTATAAACACGTTAACCTGACCTAACCCAACTACTTTTAGTAACTTACTTTTGCTAACAAACTTCGGAGAGGCCGGCTGATGATTGTGACTTGCAAAAATCGCTCTGACGGTTGCTAGGCACGTTAAAAAGACAAACTTCACCATTATTTTCCACACAAAAGACATCAGTATTGTTTTATTACTTTTTGTCTCGCTACTGTCCAAATATATTTGTTAATCTCTTTACAAAAGTTTTATCGTGTTTTATTCCCGCCAAAAGTATAGGTATACCGATATACTTTTGGCGGGAATTATTTTTGTTAATGCTTTTAATCTCGTCGCCAATTTTATAAATATTGAATGACACACATATTGCACAGCGTACAAAAACTTAGATTCATAATTGATCATAATTCACGTCTCTTCTTCAAATATTTATTATACTGACTCTTTTCCTAATGACAGATAAATTATAGCTGTAATAGGATATAAAAACTATATACCACATTTATGTATATTTTCATAACACAGTACTAAAAAGTGAAAAGAATTTCTCTTTTTTCAATTACATTTCGAAAACTCTTTTCTTCTCGTTTTCACGAAAAAAAAAGAAAACGAATATTTTATATATACATATAGTTTTCACAAAAAAATAATAATAAATGCGATTACTCAATTAATAAACTAAAAATCTTGCGCGTATATTCAAACACAATTCTCTAAATGATTTTACACAGTACTTTTATAATTTAAATTAATATAACGTGTGTTTATTTTTTACGAATAAATAAATTAATATAACATTTATTTGGATAATATTAAAAGTTCTGCGTTAAATTTTGTTTCAATAAAACTATGGATTTGAAAATCTATCAACGCGAGTTTTGCAAACCACACAAGTTAATTTATTACCAACAATCCTATGAATAATAAAGACAGATCTCATTTATAGAATTGTAGTTTATTTATACAAAAATATTTCATCTATCTCTCTCAAAGTATATAGAGATTAGATTTCAACCCTGAGTAAAAATCAAAAAACCTGTCTCATGCAGTGTCAAACAATAGAAATGGCGGGACATTATTATTCAATGATACAATGTCATTTCTATTGATAAAAAAGAACTCGCTGTGCAATAAGTACATGTGTCTCTTTACACTATGAAAAAAATATACAATACGATATATATTACACATTAAGATAAAGTATTACAGGGCAATGATCGCTGCCATAAACTTGCTTCCTTATAACATTATCGCACACTTTATTCTTTATCCGTTCTGACACAAGGAAATAATCCAGTCGCCTATATATATACAAACATACAAATATAACAAATTAATTAGTTGCGTAAATAAACTGTATAGCAGAAGCATCAAACTTGTATACTTACCATCCAATATCCTTGCTACGTGAGTTAGCGAAGTACGACCAGAATGTGTACGCACCTTCTTGATCAGGATATAACATTCGGAATGTATCTACAAATCCGGCAGTTAGAAACTCGGTCATGCCATCTCGTTCCTCTTTGGTAAATCCGGCATTTTTGGTGTTTGTTTTTGGATTCTTTAAGTCTGACATAAACAATAGTAATAAGTTAAAAAATAGTTGTATATAATAAAGACTTGGCATGAAGTAGAAATTGATATAATATTGATACCAATTTCTTGATGAGCGACATTCATGTCACCACATATAACGACAGGTTTCTTCTTATCCAATTCTTCAACGTACTGTTTAAATGCCTTATTCCACTCTAATCTCTTGGGCAATGTTATTAACTTTTGCCCAGAATTTGGTACATCTATTATATTATGTTTTATTATTAAAAACGAAAAACACTTAAATTATACAAAATTGTGCTCATATAAAATTTACATAATTATATATTGACCAAGTATTTAACATGTTTGTTTTATATAATATTAAACTTAACAAAACTATTTCGCAGCTTCAAAAAATTTATTTTAAGAAAAACAAAAATATGTAGTAAATGTACTTACAAACATTAATAATGAAAAATTCTGAGAATTCTACTGTGATTATTCTACCTTCATCATCAAAATTATTATTGTTCAAGCCATATGTCACAGAAATTGGCTTTTCCTTACAGAACAAAGCAAGTCCACAATAACCTGATTTTTTACCTGTTAATATAAATTTATGAATCTCAAATTCAATGCACACAAATAACATATATATTGTTGTTTTAGTCTTACTTTCAAGAAAATAATGATGATATCCAGGTATTTTTACTTCATCTGGAATTTTAGTTTTGTCGCATTTTGTTTCTTGCAGAGCAACAATATCAGCATCTTCCTTGATGATGTAATCTAGTCCTTTTTTCTAATAAAGTAATGGTACACAATTTTTACTAATTATATGTGAACATATATCCTGTATAGTATATCAATAAAGTAGCATAATATATACTTTAAGAACAGCTCTAAGCCCAGAAACATTCCAAGTGCAAATCTTCAGATTATACTTCTTTCCTTCATTATTTGTCTTTGTACATTCAAAGTTGATCTCGTTCAAGTTAGTATCTGTCTTATTCTGCATCTGTTTTGGCTCATTCTTTGTGACTTTCGTTTGCTTTGCAGTGGACGACTTATCATCATCTTTTGATTCTTTTATGTCAACTTTTGCCTTCTTTGATGCAGGTTTATCATTTACATCATTTTCACGTTTTTTGTTTGAAGACTTTTTTTCCTCAACTATTTCTGTTTTCTTGTTAACTTCTGTTTTTTTGCTAGATTTAGATTTGGAAGATTCAACCTACATTGAAACAGTCAAGTGTATACATAGTATGTATAGTAGTTTTAATTTTATATATTACTTACTGCAGAAAATATTTAGAATATAAATAAAATAAAAATTGACTTATTACATTATTTCCTTCTGCATTATTTTTTATACATTATTTATTATTTTTAATATACAGCATGTGAGAAACATTATGTTTTATATATAAATCAATATCCATTGCATACACATACATATAAAATATTAAGATATAGGAACAATTACATGTACATGTTTATTACCTTTGCTTTCGAAGCTCGTTTTGGTGGCATAGTGAAATCTTGTACCTTGCAAAGATGAATAGGTGCTGAGAAACATAAAAAAGACTATTGTTACATGTTTTTATACAAACAAAAGGGATTTAAAACGTCAAAAATCACTAGCTCCGCAAAAATAATTCAATCGTCAAAAAAGGAGTAAAATTGTTTGTAAAAATACATGTTTACATGCGGCAAATATTAGGAGTTGTGAGTAAGGGTGCGTTCACATGCAGACTGAAGTGAGAGAACGAAACAGCATCCGCGACTTAATCCAACCCCCGGTCATTTAGCTTTTCAGTTAACGATGACAAATCTTTCCTCAATCAAAACAGAACATTTAATGCATCTTGTCACTTATGATTATCATAATTACCTTGGTGTACGAACCTGTGGGACAATCCCGCGTACGTGACTGGAAAAACTGCGATCAATCGTCTGAAGTAACTCGGCTTGAATAACTTTAAATTTAGTGCCGTTGGCATTGTTGTCAATAGGGACAGTTTGCAGAGAACCTCGAGAGCTGCCATTTTACATTCACGTCTTTCCGCAAGCGCCGCGATGTTCACGTTTTGTGCGTATGAAGCTACACGATCGGTAAGTGAAAATGTTACCTTTCCGATTGATCGGTAAGTGAAAATGTTACTTTTCCGATTGACCTGGTTCTGTTTCGTGCTACGTACGCGCGTGCGCGCGTCGACTCGAATTGGCGGGCAACCTTCCTGTTTTACCATTATTTCGTAATTCCAATTTTTTGGAAAAACTATTAATCGGATTGAAAAACGCTTCTCCAGAAAAAAAGAGA
>QVNV01005349.1:0-33704 GCA_014825455.1 Pseudomyrmex pallidus | reverse complement strand
GTATATTTAAAAAACTGTGCATCGAGCTCGATCCCACAGAGCGAACTGTAACGAAAGGACACAAATTATTATTATTATTTATTTTTTATTATTATTTTTTTTTGAGACTTTCTCATCCGTCCCGCGCTCTCGTGACGTGACAGCTCGTGGCTTCCAAATAGATTTTACGCTCGCTCGCGCTTTCTTTCGGTAATACAAAATAATGTAGTATTGTCATTTTATTTTCAAACCGTCATTGCTAACGAACGCATTACCGAAAATAACGCTTAATTTACTTCCGGCGCGCTTTTGTCGTCTAGCCGGTAAGAATCTCCGCGTCAAAAACTACTTGCCTACTCAATGAATACTTTTGATATCGAGACTTGCGGTTAATAAATCTTAACTTGTGCAGATTCGATAAAAAAAATTATTTTTGATTTTCGGCTGCTTACGGGAGACTCGCAAAGCGATATATAATCGAGATCAGGGACGTAATCTAAGGTCAGAAAATTATTTTTCGCGTGTGTCGTACGTAAGTGATGTGTGTGTGTGTGTGTATGCGTGTGTATGCGTGTGTATTTGTACGTGTCGACGACACAGGGGTTTTTTCGTCGTTAAAGCTATCGGCGCGTTAACTCTCATATTATAATTTGCGTCTTTAAAACTCTTTTACGGGGGAGGGTTTCTACTGAAACGCGTGCGCGCGTGTAGAATATAGCGATTTCATGAGTAATTGCTTGATTCGTTTAATAGTCACTCGTCAAATTCGCCGAGCCAGGGGAAAAGGTCGAACACAAAAAAAAAAAAAGGTAATTGATATATAACAAGAGAGTTTTCTACGAGCCTACGAATTCACGAACAGTAACGAGACACGCGCTGCGTTTCAAAAATTTCTGATTCTTTGTCTCTCTATTTTTATAATATATAATATATATATATATATTTTTTTTATAAATGTGTGTATATTGTACTATTGTAAGACTCTATCTCGTTTTTTTTTTATTTTTATTTTTTTATTAGGTATATATCCTCTCTCGCATTTTAACAAATCGATCTTATTAGGCTGTCGTACGCGACTTGTACGACTTTGCTCGCGCGGCCACGAAAGTTCTTCGTGTCCGCTTGTGTGAAATCCTGCAGGTGTATTTACAATATATACGATGGATGTGGGTGTGGGAAATTGTTTTTTTTTTTTTTTTTTGTTCTTCTGTTGCCCCGGGCTTTTCGAAATAAAAAGCGATGATATTTGACGTTTAAATCTTTTTAAAATTTGAAAACAGAAGAGAAAAGCAATTATGTATAGTTTTTGTGTGTGTTAAAATATACCACTCTTTGACGTGTGCTAACCAATTAAAAGTTTTTATATTCCAAAGACCGACCAACTACAAACAAAATGGAAAGAAAAATATGTACATACACTGCAAGCATTTTGCCACGCGCGATTTCTCTACTGTATAATGATAAAACGTGAAATGTTAGAGAGTACTAGGGAGTGATGAGAAAAAATCGACAGTGTGTTTTTTTTTTTTTCTGATGACGTACAACGTGGGCGAGGACGCGATGACTAGTTTTAAATTGACTGGAGGAACGGGATTATCGATTATCTCGAATTGGCGGTCGGTGATTAAATGTCGCAATGAGAGAAGACGTTCTTTCTTCGCGCGTATGAATCAACTATAAATTGGGAATTTTAGATGATGATATTCGCACACAATCGATATAGAGATCACGGGTTTTGCTCGTCTTATCAATTCTAAAATTATACCGTATTGAAACCGAATGGAAACATCTTATATACGTTTTGAGTCTAGATGACGAGACGTTTTTTAAATGAGAGGAGAAGGTTTCACACGGGATGATAAAATTACGTTTTCTCGTTACGATGATTAAAATTCGCGATGACTATAGAATGTAGTAAGGGTCGAAATAATTCGCTTGGAATTCTAAAGTATAGCTCTACGCTCGAGTTCTCCTATCGATAATAGTTATATTAGTCCGCGATAACTCGATATGACGGGTTACTATTTTTTTTTTTTTTTTTTTTTTTTTTTTTTTTTTTTTTTTTTTTAAGTATACTTCTCCTCCGCCGCCCTCTTCCTATACCCACGTAGTTCAAGGTAAACGAGCGATTCGGGATGGGTTACGGATTGTTCTGAGTCTGTATTGTTATATCTCGATATTAATTGTTGAGAATTCATTTAAACGTAACGTCGCACATTGGAGTTATTAAAACCAACAAGATCTCGGCAATCGTGTTAAGTGCTCGGCTCCTCAGAAGAACCGCTTTCGAGCTAGGCCATGTTCATTAGTCGATAGCTGGCTGCTAGAATTTTCAAGAGGCATCCGATGCTCCGACATTATTTTTATGCAGTTTCTCGTTATTTTTACGGGTTATATGCCGAACCGTCCGTAACTCATCCCGCGTACACGCGTTTTATCGATCCGTCGCGAGTGGTACAGAATCTCCTCGAAATCGCCGTCATTCGCCGAGGGATACTTCAGAACACCTGTACCAACAGCGTGACACTCCATCTTGAGATTTTCCACATGATCGATCACAAGCCTACTTTTCGTCCCTCAAAAGGGACTCCTCGGCTTCCTTCCGTCGCGCCTTCGCTTCCTTCTTCGCTCTTTTCTTTTCTTCCTTTGCCAGCTTCTTCGCCTCCTTTTGCCTCGTCTTTTCCGCCTTCTCCTCCTCCTTTTGCCGTGCCTTTTCCGCCTTTTCACGCTCCTTTTCACGTTCCTTCTCCTTCTTTGATTTTTGCACCTCCTGCACCACCGACATCTTCGGCGCCGACGTCGGCCGTTTCGACGTCGACGGCCGCTTCGACGACGTCGACGATGACGATGGTACACCGGACGTGCCTCTCGGACTCGGCGACGTTTCCAATTGCGTGACGATCTTTTGAGCACATCTGCGAGCAACGCGAGCAACTGATATATTACGAGCGCACACTTGTAAGTGAATTTTTCTCGGCCGATTGCTAAGCAGATTAAAAGGGTACCTGATTCTAGTGGAGGCTTTGCCAACGCGATAATCCCTCTGGAACTCTTTGATCGGCGGCAATCGACGTTCTCGGTTCTCTCGCATGACCTCCTCTTCTTCGGTGACCTGCTGAATCGGATCTTGATACTCCTGTCGATTTTGACAAATAATTGCGCGTGTATTTTATCGAACTACGTGATTGCCTTATACGTGCTCATTTAAAAAAGGTAAGTGTATTTGCGTTGTATCACCACATAAAGTTTCATCTGCATGAAATGGAATCTATCAAATCGACAAAAATGCTCTACGTGGGAAGGAATATTATGTTAATCCGCTAACCTGAATCCGCATCTTCATCGATTGCGTCTGGGAACGTCTGAGAGTGGCGCCTGTGGGTTGCCGTACTCTCGTGTGTTTGCCGAGAGCGGAACTTCCGGTGCTGCTCGCGGACGAGGAAGTTGCCGAAGAGACGGAAGACACTCCTGCGCGAGCAAATGTAAATGCGAAACTTTGCGGTAAAATGTACACATATAGGCGTTATACGACGCAGAGAGAGAAAAAGAGAGAGAGAGTGAATTATTAATTTGCACGCTGAGAGAGATTTTACACTACGAACCAGAAATGGAGGACGAACCGCTGGCCATCGAGTATAAAGAGGCAGAGGCTGGCACGCTTCCGGTTCCCCATCTGCCACCAGGCCCGGACACGCCGGCGGTGACGCCCGTGCCCATGTTGTACTCCGAGGCGCTTTGGGGAAGTACCCAGGATTTACCCGACATCGAATACTGCGAAGTCAAAACAATCTCAAACTTCATTATCGATTCGCGTGTCTCCGTGCAAAATACATCTAGAACGGTTGTAATGATCGGTGGGCGTCACGAAACATCAGAGTCAAAAAACACAAAATCTTGATAATAATTTTAAGAGAAACATATGAGCAAATATAGAAAAAATATGATTTCGCTATGTGTTGTTATACTTAAATAATAAAAAAAATAACTCTAACGCGATTCAAACCCGAGAAACATCTTCGAATGGTGATAGAAAAAATATATTAGAGAAATATATGAGTAAATTAGATATTTCACGCGTAAATAATTTTATGTGACAGAAACAAGGGATCAGAATAATTTATATTAAATAACTTTGTTAGGTTGGAAAGGTTCCATTCTTTTGGTAAGATAAGTTTTTCGAGATACACGACATTGAATGAGTCAGCATATAAGTACGAGAGTATATTTCACGCACGAAGTCATCGCTTCTCATTTGCCAAGTTAAACGATATTTGTTAGATCTTTAACAAAATAAATAAATCTTTTATGAAATATTAAAAATTTAACGTAGGTCGCGAAAATATTTTTGTTGCAATAGTACTACTATACTAAGTAGCGTTTTGAACAGGAATAAGATTTTTCTATGCAAACATCATGATATCGCATTTCGATATATCTTCTTTTTGTTTCCAATTGCCGATTCCAGCAAAGTGTTAAAACGACTTTCTTGTATTAAAATTAAATATTTTGCACGTATAAATAACTTCATGTTGAGAGAAACAAGCGATTAGCAAAACACTTTTAAAAACTTTTAATCGTTAATCACAAACAACGTCAAAGAAGACGCGTTGCGAGTGACATTTGAAAAGGATCCGTCGTAGAACAATTTTTCAGCAATTTTGATCGATGAAAATTTGTCTTTGAGTTATGACATCAGAGGTGCGTTCGTGTGTGTTACGCGGCAACTGTAATCGGTTGCAAAGGCGTCGCCGACTATGAGAATTCGTTCCAATTAGCAGCAATTTCGTCGCTGTCGCGATCACGTCAGTGCGCACGAGTTTTATTGACGCGTTTGTGCAAAGCGAACAGGTACGAACGGTGAGAGAGAAGAGAGTGAAATGAAAAAGTTTTTTAAAGTAGATAAAATACACATGAACGAGAGAAACGAAAGATACATATATACTTATAGTATATAAAAAAAGTTGATATACGTTCGTAAAATGAGAAATATTTATACGTTTGAGATAAAACGCGTAATCATCGTCACTTACGTCACGCGGAATGAGAGTCTGCTTCAGCCGCAGAATCTTCGCTCTACATATAACGCATCTGAGCGGTAGAAGCCTCTGAGACACCGCCATTTGTATCGTCTTGACGAAGCAGCGTCTGCAAAACGGCGGAGACGGGCGCAAAGTTAACGAAGACGTCGAGACGTCTTAATTAAAACGCGAACAGCTTTTTTTCCTCTAATACATAAAATATGTCTTAACGCTGCAACACCGGCGTAAAAAATAATTAGCAGCTTATTCCGGAGAGCTTCTCCTCCGCGTGAAAATAAAATGAGGAAAAATACAGAGGAGAAAAAGAGAGAAAGAGAAAAACCACATATACCATTTAAGCTGTTTTCACTCACCTGCAAACCACCCGATGCCCGCACGGCGCCGTTTGCATCGTCGCCCTCGCGTTCACGCATATGACACACTGGAAAAAAAAAAAGGAAAAAATAACAGAGCGTGTCGGATGTATATGTCCCTTTCATAGTATTGAGCGGAGCTTGATTAGTAATCGCACGAATAACACTGGATATAGCTCGCCGGTCGAGGAGAAAAAAGTAAAAAAGTGTCAAAAAAAAAAAAAAAAAAAAAGAGTAGAGACCGCAGCCGCTTTTATTCGACGCTCGTCGGAACGTGACTCTTATTTTATTTGCATAATTCTTACGTGCTTGCGAGTGCAACATCATTAAATCCCCGGGGGATGGACGATCTGACGCGCCGTTGTTTGAAGCGGCGTCCGATCGGAGGCGGAGAGACTCACGATCAGACGCTGCCAGATAATCGACGTAACGTAATTAGGCGTCACTTTAATCGAAATATTAATAGCACGGCGCTATAGGGTGGGCGAACACGTCAGGAGTCGAAGGGTTGCGACCGCCACTTTGTCGTCGCCGTTAATCGACTTTTGCGACCGATTGGGCGGCCAATTCGTTCGGAAATTGCGACTCTTCCGGACGGCCGGTCGTATTTTGCGCGACACAAGGCGCTTAGTTATCACGCGCGTCACTTTCTTTAGCGTCTACTCGAACGCGGCGTTTATCCTAACGCGGCGCAACGAGGCGGAAAAAAAGAGAGATATGCACAGGTCTTTAGGTCTTGTGTGCAGAAGCATTTAATATTCTATTACGCGCTCTCACACATATATATACACACAGCCTACTATTATATTCCGTCAGATTTAATAACGCAGAAGATGTTCAGCGCGGTGTAGCGCGTCATGTTTTACGTCTTGTATGGGTTTTGCTCGAAGCTATTTATAGCATTTGCCGAGAAAATAATTACGAGGGTTTCTCTTCAAGGCGAAAAGAGTCGTTTCACCGCACAATTCAATCTACGTTAGTGGACATTATTCCCGAACGCAATTTCCATTAAGCTTCCTTTATTGACTAATTCGCGCTTACGTAGATGTTGTACGCGGAACGTACGTTTCCCGGCCTCGAGATTCGTAATCAGCAAACAGATGTGTTTTTTTTTTTTTTTTTTTATCTCGTTTCCGTCAAATTTCGGGAAAAGAGAGCTCTTTTCCTCGTCCGCGCGTCGTTTATTCCGAGAAGAAATTTCGCTCGTTCGCCAATCATCGGATTTGTTTGCCGACGAAATTACGTATTAAGTCTGATTGTTCGCCGCGCGAGCAATAAAACCGGACAATCAAATCATCCTTCAGGGAATCTTAAAGAGGAAAGCGTGGTGGACTCGGAAAGAAAACGGGCCGACGATAGTCGCTCGACGACGTCAATCCGCGCGGTTGGATTTCTTTGTGACAGTTCCGAGCGAGCGTCAGAAAGGGAAGTTTCCCCGCATCTCTCGATTTTATTTCGTCGTTTCGAAACGGCCGAGTAAGTTGCTTTTACCACAACCGCTTCGTAAACACCGATGTGAAAAACGCTCTTGTCTCTCCGACGCTCTTCTCACCTCGTCTTCCTGCGACGACGCCAGCTCCGGTTCGTTCTCCTCTAATTTCGTCAGCAACTTGTCCTAAAAACATAGAAACAACATCTCTTATTTAACATTTCAAGATAACATGTCATGCGAGTGAGAAATCCCGCTTTCTTTCTTTCACACAAAAAAAACAAAACGTATAATAATTGTCGCTCGCTTCTCTAAATAATTAAAATAATTGTTCTCACACGAGCAAAAAAAAAAACATCACGTTTTGTCGTCGCGTTTCACACGAGACGCGTGCGCCGATTCAACGCCGGAAGTGAAACAATTTAACTATTTCGCAACGTCTGCATTCTTGACCTGGCGTAATCCTCCGCCGCGATCATTGCCAGTCGGCGGTAGTACGGAAAGGGGAAGGAAAGTAGATCGTGACGCTCCCGCAAGATGAAGGAAGGTACGAGAGAGGAGAGGCTCTACAAAACGATCAGCTGGCTCCGATTCCCGCCAGTTCCCTCTCGAATTCAGAGTAAAGCGATATACCCGTAAAAGGTTTCGGTGCGCAGCGTGTCGTTCGAGACTCTTGTTGAGAGCGCTCGAACAAATGGCGCTCCCATCTCTCTTAGTGCCTATGCTCTGTCATTTGTACATTTTTCGAAGAGGTAAAAAATTTTTTGCAAAACACCGTTTTTTTTTTTTTTTGAAAGTGTTTCTCTTGTTTCCTCGAGTGGTGCAATTATGTTTTCGCATCAAGTTATAGCACATTGTGCGAAAACGATGCGCATTGCGATATGTGCACGAGTCGCAATCTCTGACAATTCCTGCGCGCGTTTAACGATTTTACGCGCGTCATTTGATATTCAGTGCCAGCGTTATAATTGCTCGGTTATTAATTCGACGAATTTTCCGCTTGAAACGTGAAATGAATTCCCGCGGGAAGAAAAAATGCGCGAGTGTGAGATGAAACTTGTACCGACTAGAATACACTTTTAAAACGCATATACATACTGACTAGTTCTATATTTAACGTCGTGAAAAAAACAAAAAAAAAAAACGCTGTTAATCGCCAGCCGATCAAAACTAGATCGTGCTACGTTACTCGCGCGAATTTCCCCACGCAAGTCGGCGCGCGTGATCGCGATGAGTGTAATTCCGCTTTATTAATAACAAGGTGGCGTCACGTTAGACGGCGTGATTTATTCTAACGGTTGGCAGAGTAATAAGAGTGTTAACGTAAGAGAAATAACCAGACGCCGGTCGCAATTAGCGATTACGAACAATTTCGTTAAAAGAAAAAAAAACACGAAACGATTTTTGTACAGCAAAGTGCGCGTAGAACAAAACTGATACGAGAGCACGGCGGTCGTGTACGAAAGCGAGCAATTGATCGCACGTGTGTCGCAAAGGCCTCGGAAGTAATCGGTTGGCTCGTTTTAAAAAACACGATCGCCTGACGTGGCTTATTAGCAAAGACGATCGTAATTATTTAATAACGGTGAAATATATATAAGCTTTTGAGTCAATTCCGTAGCATACACTGTGATATAAATTGAGGTAATTAGAACGTAGGACGCATCTTGCATAAAAAGTATATAAAAAACGTTTAACGGTACGATAAATCCTTGATACGGAGATACAGGGTGCTCCTTTCACAACGGAATTCCGGACAGGCCTTCTTTAAACAAGATCTCAAATCGTTTCGAAGTAACCAGGGCGAGGATTGGGAACTCCGCGCGCTCCGACTTTCGTCTCGAAAGATCGCCGCGGATTCGCCGATCTCTCAAGCTTCACTTCAATTTAATCCAACACGTCGCAAAATTTTACTCGTCATAAAAAAGATTTATAACCGCGACTTTTAGATATCACCGTGTACAACGTTACACAGCCAGAAATATTTAAAACAGTGCTTCGCTCGCAATGGCCGCGATGTAAAAATCTGCTTTAGTTATTTTTGTTTTCTCCATGACGTGGCAAATATTCTATTTATGCGGTTCGAAGAATCGGTCTCTTACGTGTCTCGTCGCAAGAAAGCACCTCCGCGATGCAGCGTCATCAAAGCGACGCGAATCGGCGCGTTGTTGCATAGTAATGCCGATTATGGAAATAATAATAAAAAAAAAATAAAAATAAAAAACAGGCTTCAACCGTAACGGTTGTGCGCGCATTGACCGACATTTCGCAACGTCTTCCATGTATTCTCCCAATCTCTTCGATTCCCGCTCAACCGATACTCCTCTCACCTATCGGTCAACAAGCCTGAGATGTTGGATCGGAGATGAAACGGTTTCTCGATCGCGAGATTTTTTTTTTTTTCTATCACCAGATTCGGTAATTTGACAGACGGGTTGATTCGACGGTGTAGATCGTTAATCCGAGCTGACACAACCGCCAGTCACGATTGTTTCCAGTGAAAACGTCAGCAGCCAGGCGCGAAAAAGCGTCGTCGTGAATAACCACGACGAAAGTGTAAAACCGCGACCTATTTTTCAACGAGCCATTTGAAAATGTGTATAATTATTCCGTTGCGCAATCATAATGAGAGTCTCTCCGCGTCTCTCTCTCTCTCTCTCTCTCGTAAACTTGTAAACTTTATTTTATGAACTTTTGTTCCAGCCATAAAAAAAAATCTTTCCTTTTGCGATTGTTTTTTCGCATCTTATTGTTTTGCACGTTACGTAAAATAAATCTTGCACTTAACGGACATTTATATCGCGCAAACGAAGTTATCAGGCGTATTATTTTTTGTGGCGCAAACACTCGGAAGAAATACTTTCAAACAAGCAAAATAATTAAACCTCAATGATCGTACGATATAATGGTTTATTTTCGACGCCTCGTCGCTCACCGAGGGTCAGATTTAAGGGGGTTGTAAAGGCGCAAACCGAGCGAGCGGTCTCGACAGCCACTTAACCACCACCGCGTATAGGGTACCGTCGTTTTTCGTGCGAGCTTGATAGCGATGGAACACGGCATTACGTGCAGTCGTCGAGAGAGAGATATAAAATGCCGAATTATTACTGAGTCGACACACACGCGAAAACCGAAACAATCAGATGGGATACCCCCGTTGAAATTGTTCAGTATACGTTTGTTTCGAAATTACCTCACATTGCCGTGAAAGGCGTTTCGGCGATTAATCCGTTGGGATTCGTTTGCTTCGTCTCAGCGGAAGCGGCAACGTTTCCGGATCAACAAAATGTTAATCGGTCTACCGAGAATAGAGTTCAGGGAACATCTTCGGCGAACCGTCAAATTAAAAGTACATTTCAAATAAATTTGTATTGTATACAAGCTCTCGGAAATGTTAAATGACTCGGAGAGGAAAATGTTTCCGCTTTAGGGTAAACGCGCTTTCGTGTGTTAACGAAATTGGACGGCGTTCCCCGCGCGGAATATTTTGCACGACAAGGGGAAATAAAAGATTCTTTGACAAGGTGGTGTATCGCGCACCGTCAATCTCCGCCGGCTGCGCAACACGCAATATAACGTGACCATCGTCAGGTTCAATGACGACGACCGCAGCGATTGGTCGAGGCCGTCGCCGTCGCTGACATTTATATGCACCATATAAGTAATAACGCCATATAACGAAACGCAGACGAAAACGCCTACAGAGGGAGGATTTTCAAAGTTACGTGATATTGCTTACTAATCGCGCAATATCTGAATGAGCTTCTCTAATCTTAAACTGGCTCGATGGAAAAAAAAAAAAAAAAGAATCGAGCCAATTAACTTTGAGCTTATCTTTTCTTATTAAAGAAAATCAAGATGTACGAAGCGCACGAAACTTGGATTTAATCCAAGTTGCCGCTGTTTGAGGTTTTGTTTTTTTTTTATTAGAGTTTTACGCGAAAAAAAAAGTTTAATTAATTAAAAATACGGCAAAAATTATTTTACTTCTGTTATGCAGGAGATACCACGCTGCACCTGACACTGCTGCCGACCGGTACTTGTTTCTATTGCTGTCCCATCCAGTTGAATCGGGACGTCGAATTTCAATTGTACACCAGGTACACGTTGAGGATGAGTCGGATGTGACACCGCGCAATAACGCGCGTTCCAACTGTTTCAACGCGGAATTGAATTTTTCTCCTATTCTTAATATCAAGTTTTGAAGTTAAAGAGACTGTGACATAATTAAACGGAATTTTCCGTTAACTCGTTAGTTCGTTAGTGAGATTTCCCGAAAATTATCCCGCCCAATCCCTGATTATAATCGCCAATTGATGTGTGTCGCAATTAGTGTTCCGATATCTAATAATCTCCACTTCTAATTTCATCACATCGACCGTATTAAATTTCACGAATTTTGCTCATAGCGACAATTTTTCTTGCGCATTAACCCACGGCAGGCGAAATCCGACGTACCCGACTACGCTGGATCCGAATGACGTAACCACGTTGTGGAGGAGTAACTTCAACGTCAAACACCCCACTGTCGTTTACATTCACGGATACAGCGACAGCTCGACCGGAAAAGGACCCATCGCAGTGCGAAATGGTATGTTATTTTTCAAATCAGCGATTTTTTAAAAACGTGTTCATTATATACACGACGACAATTAATTGCGAAGGAGAGAGCGTTGAGGATGAGAAAGCGAGAATGGAGAAAAGTGCTTCGCAGTCGGGTCTGCGTTACACGCTTTGCCACGCGTGGAAAAGGTTCAACATCGTTATTCAAAACGCCGAAAAGTAAAACTTTTGCGCGCGGTTTATTCGGGAAAGTGTTTTCGTTGAAATAAATTTCAAGTTTATTTCGTTTGAAGATGATAAATGTGTTGAGGCGCTTTTGATAGCGTGATACCGCGCAGCATCCGCACTGAATAACCAAATACCATCTTAAAAGTCACCGCGATGCTCCCGCGTTTTTCTTTCCGCTCGTAAAGTTTGACGCGAGCGTAGCGTAGGCCGGGGATCTATTAGTAATAGTAACTACACACCGCATGATCTACGAATAGCCCTGCCAAACCTCAAGAGGCTCTGTCAGAATGACGAATAGTTGCGGACGGCTACCATAACTTGTCGCAATAAATCGCGAACTTTTTCCACTTTTCACCACGCCGGCCGCCGAGTTGATCCAATTCAACTTTCCGCAGTTCTCAAACGAACTTGCCTTTGTTTGATTGAAGAGATCTCTGATTTTTCTGATCGACAAGTTTCTCTCTCGCAATTTTCATCCGGTTTTTTATTCAATAAACGAAACTTTATGTAATCTCGTTGGAACTTAAGTGTTTCGCGCGATCGGACGACTTCATCATCGGCGGTTTTGTTAACGCGTGCAAAAAAAATTATTATCAAGCTATAAAAAAAAAAAGTAGTTTCACTGAAAATTCACCTGTCGTGTAAGTTTATGTGTTTCGGTACGTGTTCTAGCTTATCTTCGTCGTGGACATTTTAACGTGATATTGGTAGACTGGGCCAGACTGGCGGTCCTGCCCTGGTACGTGACGGCCGTAAGAAACACCCGAATCATCGGACCTCACATAGCTCGCATGATGAGCTGGCTCGACGCGCAGAAAGCCGTTCCGCTGTCGAAAATTCACGTGATCGGCTTTAGCTTGGGCGCGGAAGCAGCCGGTTTCATGGGGAAGGCGCTGAAGCCGCGAAAGGTAAGACTGTCGTACAAGGTATATAATGCTAATAACGATCCGGTCGCGCGGTCGCACCGCATTGCACATTCGCTCGGACTAATCGAAGGCCGCATTATCGGAACTGCATTAGTGTCGGGAGAGTTTCAATCGAGGCGCGATATATCGACGCAACCGATACCACGTTGTGTGTGTATTAGGTATAGGAAGCGAGGGATAATGTGTACGTTGAGAAACGCCCTTTCAGATAGGCAGAATCACCGGATTGGACCCGGCTTATCCCTTGTATATGAACACCGGCGACGAAGGTCACTTGACATGGGCCGACGCCGCTTTTGTCGACGTCATTCACACAGACGGCGGCCATTTCGGCTTCCCTAACCCGCTCGGCCACGTCGATTTTTACCCGAACGGCGGCAGGAGACGACAGCCCGGTTGCGATTTGAAGAGCATCGTTCGCACGATGAAAGAGGGCTTCAGAAGGGTCGTAAATCAACTCAGTGAGTAATACGTCGAATGTGCGCGCGTCGATTTTCTACTTAAATATATAATTCTGTCTCGTTATCTTTTTTTTTTTGTTGTTTTTTTTTGTTTAATAACGCGAATTAATATTTTCCATCCAGTTACCTGCGGACACAATCGAGCCTGGCGTTACTACGTCGAGTCGGTGGAAAATCCCTACGGGTTTCCCGCGAGTCGATGCCCAAGATGGAGTCCCGACATCCTGTCGAATTGCGCGTGGAAACCCGAGGCTTACATGGGGTTCGCGGCCAGTTCTACGTATCGGGGAAAATTTTACTTGAGCACAAACGCACAATCACCGTACGCCAAGAATTCCACGGTTCACAAATTGGGCAAATGAGAGTCGTCGCGCAACGGTCTTGATTTGGATGAACCAGATTAAGAAGCGAAATTCTCCACAATCGCTTCTCGTCAAGATAACTGTCTTGCGTAAGATTCGGAGAGATCAAAGTTGGGAAGAGAACGTTAACAAGTTTTCGTAACGCAGGTGTTTGGATGCGCGCTCTCGCGTTTCGGTGGAAACGTTTGTGTTTTTCCGTCGTATTTTTGTCGTATTCTCCGCAAACAACAGTCCGCAGCGATTCTATCAGATTTGCTGCTTTCTCGGGAGAATTTCCGAAGTGACAAGTGGAAGTATTTTTCCCTCTCTGAGATAACAAATAAACAAGCTTCACACGATGGAAACGTCGGTTGGTTTGATATAGCAAAACCGCGCGCGCGCGCGGGCATATCGAAAAGCACGAATCGAAACGCGCGACGAGTGGAAGGGAAAAACAACAACTCGTGCCGACCGGCCTCTAATGCCAGGCATACTGGCGCGATCTCTCGTGTCAGATAACAGCGCATTGTTTATAGTAGCGTTTTCCAACTTTGTCATTAATTATCAAACGAGTAATAGTCGTAACTGTACTTCGTGCATTCGTAACTTATCGGAGAAGGTACACCTACGTGACTGAAACTTGGCGATAGCAGAACCAGCAGACTTCGCACGGAGTTGGAAAACTCCTACTTTTGTGTGAAAAATGACACATTAACGAGAAAAACCTAAATTGAATGTCGTGACTTATTGCGTTTCATGTTTATGTATGTTTATGTCGCAAACATGAAGAGCCGTACGATATCTCAGCATCGATGAAATAAAATCTGATAAATGGCTTTTATTGCAATTTCATATCTGCACTTGTCGCAAAGAATAAACGTAAATTTTATGTGATGGAAAAAAAAATGGTATACGGAGGAACTAATGCTAATGATCGACGAAACAACCGGTAATCTTCGTGTTACTTCCCGCGCACCCCGCCCTCGGGGATATGTAAATTTCAAGGTCGGGGGGTACTTTATTATTTCCCATTTTGGATAATCGATAGGCGAATCTTGGAGAACTCCGTACTTTCGCAATAAAGAGGAGCGCGTATATATTCATATTAAAAAATTAAACAAGTAACAGATTGCGGAAATGCAAACGGTGGCGCGCGCATGTGTGTCGGGGAGAGTGGAAATATTTAATAAGACTCTTCGAGTCTTTTCCATCTTCTTCGCGTTGCTTTTATTCTGCGCCAATTCGATGCAAAACACATTCGAGCGAAATGCGCGGCAATCTTCCTCTCTATTTGTCGCATCTTCTTCTGTATTGTGTCTACCGATTGTTTATAATTAAATTAGCGCAACGTAAAATTTGTCTCTCTCTCGTTTAAGCATTTCTTACAAATAGAATCCCGTTCTCTTGAGAAAGTTCGGCATCGAGAAACTCGTTCAACTTACGCGCGAAACTTGGTCGGCCGAAACTTGGAGCTTCGAGACAGAGCCAAATTGCACGTTTTCTGAGGAATTTCTCTCAGGCTGTTTTTAACACCGGAGCGCAACTTTTCTCCCGAGGGTAAGTTTCATCGAATGTCTTACGGAAGACTTCTCGAGGCCGCGAACGAAGAAAAACGGCTTCCTTAATTACTTCGCGTCATTAAATTCTATCGAAAGTTGCGCCCCTCCCCGTAACTTTCGTTTGTTCGTTCGCGATCACAAACCCGTCCAGAGATTTTCGAGAGAAGTTTCTTCTTCGTTACGCATGACAAAAGGTCATAAAAAATAACGAAATGTCTCTCTCTCTCTCTCGTCCGCGATGAAATCAACAACACCGCTTAAACAAAACTGTAGACAGAACAATATAACATATTCAGCGGTCGGAATGCAATTTCAGGATCGATTCAGGGATGATTTATGTAAGACAGAAACATTCTCTGACTCATCTTGAAGATAGCACCGTGACCTTTCACGATCACGTACCCATTTAACCAGTAGTACCGCATTCGACTTCGGAATAAATTTTTTTGCGGGACAAATAAATAAGCGAATAAAGGCCAAGCGCCTACGGAGAAACGAAAAAGAAGAAGACGCGATCGTCGCGGGATCTTCTTTAGACAAACGAGACGGTTCTTCTTTCTCGGGAGAGAAACGTCGAACTGCATCGAAATTCATGATACGTCTCGGAATCACGAACGACATAGACTCCGCGGGATCTGTCTGGCGGTCAATCAACCCGGCATGTAAGCTGAAAAATTCAGCGCAAGCAGGCAGGTCGATAAGAATCCAATGGCCAGGGTTATAGATGACCCTAGTCTTGAAAGACCACCAGTTACGGAAAGGCCTAAGGCGGGCGGGCTTCTCTCTCGCAGTCTACGCTTCAGCACGTTCGACCCGTGTTCGCTGGTTCCTTCTCTCGAGAAGAAACTCCCCCGAGTATCGTTACCGGCTATATTCTCTCACGGTTATATACCACAGGCAGCCCCTGTGCCCCTCGGGTTTCCAGACATTTCCTTTCATCGTACTAGAATTCCTATCATTGTGCAACTCTCCGATCTCTCTCTCTCTCTCTGTGCGATGGCAACTTGTTCTCAAAACCAATTAATTTCCTTCCGCTTTCAGAACTCGAGCGCTCGTTAATTTCGATATTAATTTCCACGGTTGCTTTTCTTCTCTTTGCGACCGTAAGAGTCGATTTCTCAGATCTCGCGAATATATGTATACATATATATATATATATTTTTTTTTTGTAAAAAACCATTTGGAACAGATTTCGAGGCTCGATTCATGAAAGATCCTTTCTCGATACATAATTCGTTGAAATTTGCACGGAATTTTCTTTGTTAGCTAACAAAGGTGGAACACACTGGTCGGTCTCGTGGTTATCGCGCCGTTCATAGGCCACGCAAATCGATGAGACGAACCTACGTCGGCAGTTTCCGCGCTCTGCTAAAATCGCTGCTATACGTATCGACTATTCGATCCTTGCATCGTCGGGTGCATTGTCCTCCGCGGAAATGAGAAACGAAACACGAAACGTACCACCACCACCACCACCACCACCGCCGCCGACACCAGCCCGGCGTCGTGGATATCGATCCTTCTTTGTTCCCGTTGTTGGGGTTACGAACATGTTAGTCCCACGCCATTCGCGTGTTGCACCCTATGATGCTTACGCACGTACGTACGTACGTATGTACGTACGTGTGTACTTGCGTAGGGCTTTCCTAGAAAAAGCATCGAGCGCGAGGGGATGCTTTCCCTATATTCTATTTTTACCGCATTCTTCCTCGTACTTTCCCCCTATTCTTCCCTGAAACGTTTTATTTTCATCAAATGATATGTGACATTCATTTTTGAGAAATTTATCACGAGAATGTTTATTTTTAAGTACACAATTATTTTTTTTAGTATAAGCAAAACGCGATTGACAGTAGATTAATTTAGATACGCGATAAAAATAGAAGAAATTATTTGTCAATTTTGTGTACAAAATAATCGTACACCGATTCGCAATCTAAAAATCGCAAAACATCTCTTTAACGCACATTTCTGACGTTGTCGCGTAATTAGCATGGTACAACTGGTCCTAGAGTGACGCGCTCGAGAGCACTAATGGCTCGTTAACGATTCTTCGTGAGGAATCACACGAACCACGTTCGCTGTGTCAACGCGGCGTTGTTCTTTCTATTGCCGGAAGTCATTACTTAAGCATGTGTCATTATACGAACGCGGCGCGTTCGAAACTACATCCCCGAAACTACGTCGAACACACTCGCGAATTCGTTGTCGCGAAAGTTCGAGGGATTACGGGAGTTTTGCCGTTTGTCCTATCCCGCTTAATTCATTTCGTTCTGTTCTAATTTTACGCTGTCCTATAATGGAGCCCGAAGTAAACCAAATTGAATCTCCTTTCCCCTGCAGGCGCGGGCAGAAACGTAGATAAATGTGAACTCGCGCTCGGCGCGCATCCACGTTTGATGGGACGCTATTTGCAACCCGTCAAAATATTCCGAGAGAGAAACCTTCCTGATCGTCGAGATAAATTAGACTTCGAATTTTCGAGAATATCAAATTAGCGTGGAAATTAATTCAGACCCCCGTCTCCCCCCGTGTCTCTTGCACTTTGAAAAATATTAATTCGCGCAAATTGATTGGATTGTTATTTATAGAATTCACAACGAGACGCCGGCGTGAATAACAGGTAAAACTTTCTCTTCATAATTTAAGAGCGTAAAAATATTGTTCAACACAACACAGAGTAAAGGTTAATGGTCACGTTGAGCTATTTATATTGGTTAAATTGTTTTCGGAGCTTGTTTTTTTTTTTTTAGCAAATAACGGTGGTTTAGAGACTAAATCAACGTACTCGATATTTCAAACTAAGAATTACAATCGTTTGTTTTTACTCGATATTTCTTTCTTTATTATTCGTTAAATGCTTAAAATATCGCTGTTGCTCCGGCTTGGTATCATTTTTTGAATCGCTGAAATATCACTTTTTATGCGAACGAATGCCGACTTAAAATTTTACATATCTAAGTTATATATTTTAACAAAAAAGATATTTTTTAAAAATGAAATATTAGAGTCACAACGACGACAAAAGAGTTATTTAAGGGAAACCTTTTCAAAATTGAATATAACACTCGCGCAATTCGACGGAAGCGGAAGATTGCATCGTCTCTAGCGTATTATGGTGGTTCGTGTGGTTCTTAATGGTATTATCAACCCTTAACGCTGAACTTTCCAGAGGTCAGCGACCAGGGCTCTTGTGAGTCCGTTATTTAACTTCGTGCCGCGAAACACACGTTTTGATTTAAAACTGATAAGCATGCACTTTCGGAAATTACACCGAGGGATATAATTTGTACTTTGAAGATCAGTTTGTGTGCAGAGAAAAAGAGAGAGAGAGAGAGATAGAAAAAAGCTCGCGGCGAAATTACAAAAATTATCTTTTCACAAAATAATTTTTTGTTCTATTTGATATTATAAAAAATTTCTAAATAATTTTGAATCGGTAAAAGAATGAAGTGAAATTTGTTCCAAGAGAAAAGATGAACGTTTTTATCAAAAAATATCGCAATAATTGGCAGAATTTGGACAGCAGCTGCTGGCCGTAAATGTCGTGGATCGAAAAGTTTTTCTAGCTCGCCTCCGAACGACCGAAGGCGCCGACGATTTATGCGCCGCGGTGGTAGTGAACAACGAGTCCCTGGAATCGCGTGGATGTGCACTTACGTGACTCGCAAGATGAAACAGACAGCAGCGAAAAACTTTAGTCCGCCGGCGGGCGGTCGCGAAGCACAACGGCAAACAACCCCCCGCCGCAGCTTGTTATTTTCTGCAACCCCAATTACGTTGCATCGAGGGAGAAAATTCGCCCAGTTTTTATGAATGTTGCGCCACAGGGGATGTGGGCGACCGTGTTTCGAAATTAATATTAAAGAGAACCGTCGCGTCAAAAAAGCGGAGAAAACCGGGAAAAGGATGTGAATTAACAGAGCGCGTAATTTTTTAACTTGAGGGCGGATCTCTTGTACAAACAAAAAAAAAGAAAAAAAGAAAAAGAAAAATATATCAAACGCTCCAATTAAATTCTGTCTTAGGCGTAGACATTTAATTTAAACGAACTTTGTGAAAGAAATAGCTACAAGAGCTGAGTGATATTTTCTGCCAAGTATCGTGCTACTTCACCGGGCGTCCGTTTGATCAGGTATACAGACTGGATGGAACTCTCGCGCTGAAACAATATCGAAGGTAAAGAAGAACGTGATATCTGACACTGATAATCTCATCGGAACTTTCTTTCTTGTCTCAACTTGTCTGTTCTTCGTCGTCGAAACAAATACACTTTTAGGATAAAGTCCACGTGCTTGACTAGATATGATCGACGGATCTTAACGTCGGGTTGGCGTGAGTCTTATCAAGGAAACGCGAACCCTCCCTTCATCTCTCGTAACTGCCGAGTTTTGATCGCTACGGTAATGATCGCTTGATTTTTTTTTTTTTTGAATGACGCGACTCGAGCATATGTTTATGCGAGTTCGTGTTGCGTTCATTGTTGCAAGATTGAGCTCGTGATCATTCATTTTGCTGCGAAAAACCGTGAAGAGGAGGGAGGGAAAAATCCAAGGCTTCTTTTGTATCATTTAATGTCACGCCAACGCGTTAATCTAACCCTAACTCGTTTGCATCAGTAACTTGTACTTGACCCTGGTCATTATCATTGAAACACACGTATGCACACGTATTGCAACACGTATGCAAATTTAAACCGCGTGTATGAGTGAACGTAAGGCGAGCGGCACAGCGAAATACAATTGTAAGGAATTTTCCAGATTTACTGCAACGGTCTATACACGTGTACTTTCACGTATACTTTCTGCGTGAACGAACTGCCGGTAAACACCGTTCGTGGACAATCGGGCTTGCCGAATTTTACCGATTCGCGGAAAGCAAGTGCCGGCAAATAGCGAGCAGCCAAGAGAGTAGTAGTCAATTGTAATCGCGCGCTAAAAAAGACTTTGTAGAACAACATCGAATAAAGTTCCTTAATTGCGGCGTTTAATTGAGTGCCGTTTTATAACCCTCAAGTGCTCCTCAACATAAGCTCGAATCCCTACACAACAATAATCGCTCGTAATGTAGTGATTTAGTGATCTCAGTGATATGGACGTAGGTTTCTCTGTACAATGAGAAAACTATAATTAAATTAAACAGTAATATCAAACCGCTCGTTTTGCGAATAACAATAACAATTAAATTAAATTACTTTAATATTTCATACTTGCTTTCTCTCTATATTCGATCGCCTAGCTAATACGGATATAATAACGATAAGTGGGTATCGAGAACTCGTCTCGCTTTCTCTCCGCGGTCTAGTAGTTTACGTTTCCCGACGGGCGAATGTCTCGTAGCGATGATAAATCAGCCGGCTGGACGTGTGTGGACTGGCTACGTGAAATTCCGGTTAACGCGACGCCACGATCACGATCCACGGTTACACGGAGGCTGCACGAGGTATTCGCGGTATTCCCGGTAACGATCCGCCGAGGCGCGCATGCAGCTTCTTGGCAGGTTTCCCTAGTCGGGGATGTACTTTTTATCCGTCTCTTGCCAAGCCCCGGCACTGACCTAACAAATTATCCAAACCGGGACTTTGCAAGGAACGACCTTGAGAAAGGATGACGGAGCACTGTGTCGCGGAGTTGCTGACACTCTCTCTGCGTGTGTGTGTGTGTGTGTGTCGCATAGCCGAGATTTAACTTATCTGTAGTGAAATAACGGACGCGCGAGTTCCGTCTTGATTTTATCCAATTTGCAATCTGGCAACGAAGATCTCCACGCGATACTTTTCACGGAACGAGTCATTTGTTAGCACATGTCGTTTCCGATACTCCATCGCGGAGTCGCAACGAGTCGCTTTTTCATCAGCGATCAGCACCTGCTAAGTCGACTGTGGCACGATAGCGCCCGGGACGGACGGAAATCAATACACGTGTTCGGAGTTTACAGAGTTCCCTGACGGCGGGGAACTTCCATAGACGAATTCCGCAGTGTCAGCTCTCCAGAGTGGATATCGACGAAATTTCCCCCGGTGAAGTAAAAACCGACGATTGGCTGATTTCCGAAATCATCGAAATTTTCTCGATTCAGAACTCGGAATATAAAGCAGTGTCTTCGAAGTTTGTAAAAAAACTCTCTCTCTCTCCCTCTCTCTCTCACGAGAAAAAATTCGAAAAATTCTTTTTGTTTTCATAGAGAGACTCGGACGAGAGATCATCCTTGATTGCTTAGATTCTTTAATACGAGGAAACTCGAGGAAGTTTCGCCAAATATAAAGTTTCGGAGATACGGAGTACCGTATTAAGCGATACGATCTCATTTCCTTCGCGACAGCGACAGAGATCTAAGATAATAACGAAGACAAACGCCGCTAAGGAGGCCGCTTAATAAGGATCGCGACGTACAATAGCAAGTGGTTTGTAGTCTTTAGGAGATGATGCAGCTTTCTCAAGCGACGGGAATGATCACGTTAGTCCCCCTGTCCGGGAGTAATCGAACCCTTTCACCGCACATCCCCGCGTTCTCCCACGTAAACCCAGCCCTCGTCACTCACCCGAGTCTCCCTCCGTCCTCTCTTATCTCGCGCGTGCTATCATCCGGCCTTATATAAACGGCGATATGCAATCACGTCATCCCGTCGACGGGTTTCGTTTCGCGTCGCCCGACGACCCGGTAAACGACGTAACGTTGGCAAGCGTAAAACCCTTTGATTAGAAAGGGGGTAAAATGATTCTTTCCACGAGCCTCGTCGTTTACTCGCGTCAGGGATCAATATTGACGAAATAACTTTCATCGTCACGTCTCGGAGTTGTCGTTTGTCTTGTCGGAATATAATACACGACGAAACCGATCTTTCTCTCGTTGGTGGTACGAAGTAAATTGCGTATATAATAAATCGTTATATCTAGGCCGATAGCAATACATCGCGTGTTCTCGGCTATTATTTATTTGCTCTCTTTTTATATTTCGCACAACTTGGACAACTCGTCGTGTTATTTTCGTCCTCTCTTCGCTTAAAAATAATACCATCAAGTATGCGGCATACGTAAATATGCACAAATGTGTTTCCGCGCGCGTACAAGCGAATTTACTCTCCGATTTCGCGCCCGGCTAAAGATAGACTCGGACTGTGATGACGTAACAACAGGTGGGATGTGTTTCGATCGCGAGACCCTATCTCGTGCGCAAGTTCTTTGACCTGAGCCAGCAGGAAAAAGCTAATTTAACGCAAACAATCGGAAAACCTTCTTCATCACTCACGATCTTGTGATGTAGATGCTGGAGCTCTCTCTCGGTGACTCTTCTGCGGGAGAGCTCACGCTGTTCCCGCCTGTACTGGCTGTACTTGTAGAAGAGGTACATCCCCGGCAGGGCCAACACCACCAGGGGTTTCATCAGGCCGGCCCGTCCGCTACCACCGCGCGCACGTGGCTCCGGCGGTTCGTCCAGTTCCTCCAGCTGACCGGCGCCCTCGGCCACGGCCGGCACCGCCGCCGCACCAGCTGCAGGCATCCTTCTGCAAACGTTCCGAGAAATTTTATGTGAAATTTTTATTACCACGTTTATATATGATCACGACTTTTATATATACTATATATATGAAGAACTATCTGTTTTTGTATAAGAGGGATAAATTAAGTTGCGCCGTACACGTCGGATGATACATAAAGAGGATTACTCCTAAATCCCCTTTCCTTTTGTCCCGGATATTTCTACGTCTCTCTGAATTGCTGAGACTCGAGCATTGTTACGGAACTTAATCAACCGACGACAAGAAATCCAGCGACCGACACACCGAGCGCGCACTTATACGGCGCGTCGCCGAACAATGTACGTCCCGACACGTACATTGTAGCTTATTGAGGATATCGGAACTGCCACGTCAGATGTTCCGGTCGTTTGACGAACATCCGACGTGATGAAAGCATCTGGCTCGATTGCCGTTCGCTCTCCTTCACCCGTGATTTTTCTCAATTAATAGGCGCGCGCGCGCGCGCGCTCTGTTCTGTCCGGTGAAATTCTAAAGTATCAATTTACGCGAAAGAAAGTGCGCACTCGGCAACAACACGAGCTTTCGGTTTTCTGCCGGAGAATTTTAGGTCGTTTTTTTTTTTTTTTTTTTTTTTATTTCTGTCGTTGTGCCGCCCGTTGCAAATAGTGGCGCACTGATTTCAGCCGTCGCGTATATATTTTAGAATACGAATCCGCCCTTTCCGGATATATTCCCTTCCTCACTTTAAGATATTTATAATTTCTCCCCCTATGTCTTTCCCCCGATGATTTCTACGAGAGAGAATACGCGCGCGCGCAATTCCTCGTTCGCAATCATTTCGAAATCCCGCGACTTTAATCTCGCAGTTGTCGGAACTGTGATTATGTTCCGTTTTCATGTTTCTTGACGCAACAGCCATAAAAAAACGATCGAAGAAATTTCTTCGAGCAATTCCAGATGCTTCGCGCGGATTCAATGCGTCGGATGACTCCTCAAGAATTCGCGCGGGAACACACGCGCGAATTCTTGAGAAGTCATCAGACGAGAAAATGATCGTCTCTACGAAGCTAATTTCCACGATCGTCGCTAATACAGCGAACGAAATCTGTCTGTAGTTTATGAACGTGTCATCGATCATGTTGGATTGACACGACGCGATTAAAACTGCTGGCCGTGGCGTCTGCAACTATTTCGCCGACTAAACGAGGACTCGGATCGACTCGGTGACGGAACAAAAAATTGACCGTTTGCCTGAATATTACGAAAATGACATTTAATTTTAATAGTCCGTACACATCAGATGTTGAGATTGAAGTTACGTCAACGCGCGTAATTTGAAAATTTTCGTTGAAAATTTCGCTATCCACTTGCCGATCATTCACCGTGTCTATATTTAATTCAAGCGTCTACTTGACGTTCTATTCTTGAGTCGGCTGCTCTAGAAATATACGCGATTCGCTCTATATCGCCGTCGTCGTCCGGAGTCGGGTCATGCACCTGCTTCATTGCGCCCCGCAGTAAGTACGCCAGCGGGTAGATACACGTTAGGTTCGCTCTGTGTGTGTGTGTGTGTGTGTCGGTGACTTCCTGAACGTGCAGTTTGCACGTCGTGATAAGCGGCGATAAGAGTCAAGCCTTCCGAAGCGAACGTACGTTATGTTTGGAAATATCCAATTTTCAAAAACGCATCATTTCATTATTATCTGATTAACGCAAAACCAGAGAGAAAACAAATACGTCGCTCATTTATCTGCTTTACGTAAACAAATGTATCATCAGAATCGCTGGCATAACAAACAACGTTGACGTGTGTGAAAGAGAAACTGATGGCTCCGATTTCACGTGTCATGAGGACATTGAGTTTCAATTGCTTTTATCTTTTCTAGATTTTCCTGAAGCAAACTTTTCCACGCCTTTCGCTAAAATTTACCGAAAATTAACGTAAATCGTTAAAAAAAATTGCGTTTGCTCGTAAAAAATAATGATTGTAGTCGCGGTTTATTTTCTGACGCGTGAAACGATCGATCGATCGATACGTCATCGTCGTCAAACGGCGGAGAACATACTTTTTCGCACGTTCCTCATAGCGTGACAATTTGGACGACGCGCTAAACACGAAAGCCGATACACCGAGATAGAGGATCAACGACGCCGATACACGATACGTTATATCTACGCGCGCACACGTGTTATCGCCATGGGAGGTAATATATTATCGGAAATGAATCGATATATCGACTCGATGTTTTGTACTTCACACTCGGCGTCGCGAAAACATACACGACCTGAGGGATTTCACACACAGGACACGGTGTGTGACACAACGTAATTTCGCGAAGGACAAGGTCAGAGCTGCAAGCATTTTTGTCAGATTTCCTATTTTTCGTAGAAAATCATGGCGCGAAATGGGATTTTTCTCAACGAATATACTTTTGCTCGGCTCGGACGCAACTCGAGTCGCGTGCCGCTATCACTAAATGCGCGGCATTTGGCAATGAAAAATGAAAGTCGAATAATAAATTTTGACCGAGTATTCACGTTGTATGCAATGTTATGCAACTGTCGACACGACCGATAATATGCAGAATCGTTCGAATTCTGACGAAAATGATTTGACAACGGAGTCGAATGTGATTAGCGCAAAAATTATGCTGATATAAAACCTAGCTATAGTTGCCAGCAAATCGAAGGCAACATCAGGAAGTCGATCTTTTAATGCCCGAAATTCGGATGGTTTATGAGTTGGCCGCACCCCCTGAGGTAAAATCAAGAATGGCAATCACCAGAAGCAATTACGAGAAGCGATCGCGAACCGTAGGTTCGGGGAAAATTATTACGTTGTCGGAACGCGAATATTATCGGAACTGATCTGATATCAGCAACGTACATATACGTATGCAGTTTGCCTTGACACAACGTCACGACGACGGTCGCGCGAGCAAGGACAACCCAACATTGCGGGATAACATCGTTCACGATATTTCTACGACCAAGTACACGTTTTGTCTGCTATTTTTATGCTCTTTCCACTGTCAAGTTGCTTTCAATTCACTTGCCGCGCTATTAGAATCGATCTGAAACGTTCAAGTTTTGGTTCTCTCTCGTTGAAAAGAGTCACAACACGACCAACGACGCCTAGGCTTTAATCGGTGTATTATTATCGATCAATGTTTGATGAATAGACACAATTTAAGCGTAATTTGATTATTTGCGGAGATAATGGTCGCAAAATAATTATCTCCCAACGTAAAAAATTTTAATTTTATTAAACAGTCGAGTCAGTATCGATTCGCTCAAGCATTCTGATTGTCCGGTTGATTACGTTCAAAATTAACGTGTATAATATACAAAGATACACAAAATTATGTTTGCTAGCCGATCTCTCTAATAATAAACAATGTATATTGAAGCAGCTTGACGTGAAATAATGATCAACGAGTCCGCAAAAAAGATTAAGTTCTGGACACTCAATGCGCCCAGTTGTCGTCATACATCCTGATCGTTTGCCAAGCGACCAGACAAAAAACATCAATCACAAAACCCCATTTGGATCCCCTTGTAACGCAGATTGTGCGATCAGGTTTCTGTCAACTGTCGCACAATGAGATGTCGCGAACGATAATTCTTCGAGCTTCGATTCCACGAGCGTCGCGTATAATTAAATTCACGAATCAAGTCAATTTTTTTCGTACAAATGTAAGATATCAACAACGGAAGTGAGAGATACGTCGCGTGTCGTTCTCACTTGCTTGTGTGTATTGCAAACAGATTCGCGCGTAGTTTCTCAACGCCAAGTTTCATTCATTCACTCGGTAACGGCTTTCCAGCCGTATGTAACGTAATGTGTGAGGTGACGCGCGGAGAGACTATGTCTCTCTCGTCACCTGTCATTGTTCCCGCCAAGGCGATGCGTACTACACGTCCACAAATCGACCACCGAGCATCGTGCGCGTCGCCCGCCTTCATCGACTCCGCGCACGACGACACGCCGGAATAGAAAACTTTTGCGAATCACCGAGTGGCTCATACTTTTTGTAAGAAGTCTCAATTCTCTCTTTTACGTCTTCCCCCGTAGACCGTGCGCGAAAGACTCGCGTGTCACCCCCGTTTGAGTACGCGCACCCGTGAATTTTTTCACTCCGGCACGTGCAAATCATACGTGACGGCGCGCGTTTGTAGATATACGATATTATAAGCTTCCTCGATTGCTTCTCGCACTTACATCGTCCTGCCTCACTCCTGGGGTGCAAGCAAGCCACACGAGCAGGATGAGAGAAGAAGGCGCGAAGAGGGTGGCCTGCGCCGGCAACACGAGCCTCCTCTCCTCGTGCGCGCTCAGCTCAGCTCAGCTGAACGCATCGTCCAACCGCGCGACTACCCTGGTGCCTGGTGGTACACCGGCGGCTGCACTGGCGCGCTTGCAGCCAGCCAACCCCCTTGCGAACACACACTGCGCTTCTGTGTGCAACCTTCAGCTCGGCTGCCGCTCTTGCACACGCGCGCGCGCGCGTATCTCGTGCGCCGCGTTTCGTGCGCGCTCGACCGGCGCGACAGCTCGCTTTTGGAGAACGTGTTTCACCGAGCAAGCGCGCAAAACGCCGTCGGCCGACACTTGCGTGACGCAATGCGTGGTGAAGCGCCGCACAAACCGACCGATCGAAGTAGTTGTGCCGGCGTGGTGGCCGGGCAGCCACTGAGGGATGATGGTCGCGACGCTGATTGCTGCCGACGCTGCTGCTGCTGCTGCTGTTGCTGCCGCTATTTGGTGTGTGCTGCTGCTGCTCGCTACCGGCTATGGTAAAGCAGAAGCATTGTAGTTGATGAGGGATCGATAAAAGGAGAGAGGGAAAAGTAATGTGTTATATAGGATGGTTGGGAAAAGAAACAAGGGGTATAGATGTACCTCTTCCGAGATCTCCTCTTCCGCGAGATGTGTTCCTGCTGCTCTTCGCCGAAGAAATAGCTTCGCCAATGTCGAGGTGTCTCTGCCTCTACACGCTCTCTTGTCCCCTCTTTCACCTCTGATCTAACAATCTCACGTCACTCCGTCGTATAGTGAAGAGAGAGAGAGGGAGTTTAGTGAACTTCGAAGAGAAGAGGTGGATTTCCCGGCGAATTGTTTCGCTTCCCGTCAGGCACGTCTGGTGTACATTGAATTAGAATTGCGATAATTGATTCCCGTGATGAACTAATATTTATTGAGATAATACATGCTCTCTCTGCGGCGTTCAAAACAATTCAAATACTTCGGTAATTTTTGCAACGCGATTGGCACATCTACAAAAGCAGTTTGATATTTTTTTCCTAAACTGTTGAGCTTATACGCAAAATCAACTGACATTTTTCTCCTCTTTCAATATTTCTTCAAACCATCAATCATGAAAAAAATACAGAAATCAGTCTCCTCGACTGATTGCGCACTTCGTCATACGATGGTATCATATATGACGAAGAATGAGAATAAGAAGAGCGGGAGCTGGCTCTTGAATCACAGCCAGGAATTTCGAGCGAGACCATTTTTCGTGACGTTTGACCCGTTTCTATCGAACGGCAGTGACGTCATCGCGGGGAATGTCAGATCAATGGTCCCCGGGGAGTTGGCGACGGATGCTTTCCCTACCCTCGCGCGTCCCCTTAACTTAGGGGGAACTTCCACACGCGCGTGTGGTAGAGAAAGCGTCCGATTATATGCACTACCAGCTCACACTAGTTTTCGGTCGACTGGATGTTGGGAAAGGCCGTGTGGAGGCCGATAGCGATATCATCGTGTATAATAAAGGAAAAGGTACAATCTTGCACGGGCGTGCAAATTCGGGGAGGCCGTCTCGAATTTACGTTTCGAGATCGCGTATCCGTAATGTATTTTTAATGATCGTTCGACTGCACCGTCGTCGCCGCACGCTATATATTTGCGCGAAATAGAAAGAAAGCGATCTGCCAAGATATTTCGCGAAATTACATTTCTCTCGTTCGCGTAGCGTGCGCGCGCGCGCGTTTACCTCCACGCCACGCGGGGCGATATAGTACATGAATGCGCGAATTGACTTTGAGAGACGGTCCGAGAATGTGAAATTGATGTTAAGTTGAAATCAAGCTCTGTCTAAGTAACTCTATTGCGTCGCCATTGGATTTGCTCCGGAGCGTTCGCTCCGGAATGAGAGCCACTGGTACGACGTCATACAGAGTTCAATGACGTCACAGGGCGTTCGATACGAGAGCGGGATTTCGTAGTGGGGGCTCTGCTACACAGAGAGATGAGAATAAAGAAGAGCGGCGAGAGAGTCCCGCACGAGAGGAGATGAGAGGACCGAGAAAAGCAACGAGAAGTGTCACAGACGAAGAGAGACCGGCGCGGAAAAAAAAAAAAAAAAGAACTTTTCAAGCAAAGATCTTTTCCGACGAAGCGTTCGTTCTCCCGCGTTCCGTTATCCGATTGTTATCCGAGCGTTATCGTTGTATTCATCACGCAAACATACGACGCACCTGTACCGCGCTAGCTGCTCCGTGCGCATTCGCATGCTCTCGCGTGGATATATCGCTGATGTTTGATCGTGGAGCGTCGTTCGTGCAGCCTCGCTCGTTAATTAACGCTCTCGTTTAATTTCATTAGCTGCAAATAAATCGTGAAATGCATATAAGAGAGGAATCGATGCGGACCTTCCAACAACGCAATTTTGCTCCAGAACTTCTCTCTCCGCGGCGATCTTCCACGATGTTAGCGAGAATGAATGCGAGTCGGGGGCGCCGCATTGCGCCACCCCCCCACTATCAAGCCACTTCGCGTTCATAAAAGGCACCCTTGTAATTTTCTTACTGTGGCAAGAAATGGACTCTAGTGCACTTCTCCACAACAAATCCTCTCTTCGTCTTTGCTGAAAAAGTTTGACTCCCGTGAGTTACGCGTTGAAAATAACCGCGTCCCGGTGACTTGCTTAACCGCTCGACCGCCGCCGCTTCGAAATATTTTTCCTCCTATTATTTCAATCTACGAGCGAAACCGAAACGCGCACTCTCGGGAGATTAGATCGCTGATATAGTTTTGTCGCTTAATCACCCGTAAACTTCTGCGTGTTTTCTCGTTTCCGTTTACGTCGAATGGTAAATTAGATTTATGTCGTCGTGCCGTGTAAGTTTCACGAAAACGGCAAAAGAAATATTATTTTTCCACGTCCCGTTGGGGAGAAAACGATAACGATGTTTTATTGCCTTTGTCAGATTTATGGAGAACTGCCGTTCGCGAGGCATCGATTTCCTCTCTGTAGAAACTATACGTGGTAGAGTAATATCGTTCACGGATCAGGTGCGTACAATGTGAGAGAGAATTCTCAGAGTATATAGAGTCGGTATTATTAATCAGCTTAGGCGTTGTGTTCCGCCGGCGAAACTCCGTAATCGGCGTAATTTACACATCCGACTCCGTCGAGGAACGAAATTGGAATAAATTGAGAACGACGGCGGAAAGTAAGCCGCCTTCTATAAAGACTGATTGCAAAAGTGCCGTGAGATCAATTTCATTTCTTTTTTAACTTGAGAAGAATGAAAATTGGAACGTCTATTTTTTTTATATATATAAATAACGTGTACTCACAGAAATTTCTTTAGTTAAGAACAGAATAAAAATAAAATTGATATTTATTTAAGTTTTGCAATATTTAATAATAGCTCGATATTATAATCATTATCGAATACTTCATTCTTTATTGTTTTTTATTAATATTCTCCTAAAATTTAATATACATATGAAATATATTGTATATATATAAGTATTCTAAATACACATTTTTGTATTATATATTTTGTATTTTTATAATACAACATGTGATGTTCTTTATATAAATAATACAATAAAATTATATTAGTTGATTTTACAGAAACAATAACATTAAAATTAGAAACGAACGCTTGTAGAAGTTTGCGATAATAGCGAAACAAAAAAAGAAATGTTAAAATCAATTACAAGTTATAACAGGAGACGAAGGAAATATCGGAAATAAATGTTTTTTTTTTTTCAAATTTGAAATGACTATATTTTTTTGTGACTGCAGAAATTTTTTATTCAACGGAACAGTACCGCCATCGCTTTGAGAGAAGCCGACTTTGCTAGAGAAATCCTTCTCTTACCAGGGAAAATTCTATCCGTTCACTTGCTGGATAACATAGCTCGTAGCTCCAATGATAAAACCTCACAATACGCGATACTGAACTGTCGGTAGAACAACTGCTCGCGGTCTTTACTAACGTTAGATAGACAAATATTTATGACATATATACCCTACGATCCGTTTTAATATTTTCTTTTAAATTTTTAATTGACGTTATTACGTAAAAACTCGATTTCTTATCAATTTGTCCCCTGTGTGGTCTTCTATCAAGATGTAGACACATGAATGATTGCGTCTTAATCCATCGTGATAGAAAACATTATCTTCGGAATGGCAAAGACGTAGTTTGATGGTCGCATAACTCGATGAATAATGACACCAATTGCGCGAGTAAATTAGCCGAATGATCTCAGAGAAAACTGATGCACGTTTGAAATGGTACATCGCGGTACGAGCAAACTGTTCGCATCAAACTTGCGATTTAATTGTCACGCAAAATTCTAGCTTTAATTGATATATATTTACTGTGAAAATTTTTTTCTTCCTCGCGTTATTTGACGAACGCACGTCAAAAACTTCGTGTCTGTGAAAAAAAATAATTCACGTGGAGAGGGAAGGGGGAAATGATTCAGGCGTGCGTGGGATCATCATCCGGCCCGAAGAAGATGCGACTCGGTCGCGAGTCAAATCTTTTCTGCATAAACTAAACGAAGATTTGTGTCCCGCTGATTAATGCTTCGTTAGTCACGTTTATGGGGTGTCAAAGTTCAGCGGCTCTATTGGGTTTATATCAGCAGTCTCATCTAACGACAAATGTCACGAAATCTTCCTCTGACAGCTAATATATGATCTCGCGTGCGCAACTCGAACAATCTATTATTTTGTGACGCGCAGCGCGTCGAAACGAGCTTTCAAAACGTTTACTTTCTAACTGCTCTTGTAGCGCATTAATTACGCGTTAACATTTCCGACGCATCGCAAATTGCTCTTTCTCGGCGACTCTCTTTTTCTCTCGATGCACATTGTGATCGGAATAGTATTTTTTTTTTCTCATTCAACGATAATCATCTAAACGTTGCTAACGCGTTTATGATTTCCCGTAAGAACTTCAACAGAATTAAACGGATGAGTCAGGATCTTAATTTTTTCCAATTGCGTGTATCTTCACTTTCATTATGTGAATTTTCTTCGGTAAATAATCGTTTGTCAAATTAAAAAGGTATTAAAATAAAAGTTTAAGTTTCTCCACATTTTTATTCAAAATAAAAAAAATGTAAGGAAAATCAATAGGAACGTGATTGACTTGATGTGTAACGATTCTTTTATTATGCATATGCCGCAACAAATGTTTCGACCATGAGTTGCGGTCTTTTTCAATGTGAGATAGTGTTACACATGAAAGTATTCGATAACAATTTATAAATGTATGTAAGGTTTGCTCACAAAAATGGATTTTTATAAGATTTCGTTACGGTTACATTTTGTAAAATTGCATTCGTTTATTAAGTAATATTTTTTTAAGACATTTTATTTTGTAATTACAGAGTATGTGCCAATAGCTTTTCTAAATCACAAGTGCACGTTCTCGAAAGTTGCTTCAAGATCGCAAACTAACAGACAAACGAAATATTGACACGTATGTATTCACAGCGTGTGTTATCGCAAAATTTTTTTACAATTAAAAAGTTTCTTTGTTTAAGATATTTTTATTTTGCATATACACACAAATATGACGTGCGATAATATAGTCACTATAAGTGGGCACGCATTTGTAACTATTTTTTCTTGGCATTTCTTATCAGTAGGACTTCCCAGCTGTGAATTTAATTTAAGCGATACAATATCACGCAGGATGTTAAAAAAAAGTCTACCGAGATAAACTGTTGTGATAAATTTGTAAAATTATCTTGTCGGTTATACTAAAAATTACCGGAAACAAATAAAGGAAAAGGGATATTTGTTAATGTGCGACAAAGACGACAAAAGAGAATTTATATTCTATTTATTATACATGTGTTTATTAAAATGTTTTCAAAATATGTAGTTTTATGATTTTAATACATAAATAAAAATTGGTATTTCTCGTCTAAATGCCAACGAGAGTTTTTGTAATAAGATTTAGCCACAATAAAAAGTACATCCTGTTTTTAACTTGTATATGTGTGTTGCACGCAGATTGCGACTCGCCTGGAAAAGTCGTAACAGCCGCTTAACAAATGCACAGACGAGGCCTATAAGCGCTCGTCTAAATTTGGATCATACAAGAAATACGAAGAGAGACATTTATGAATTCCAGTTTTCAGGATGAGGCTGGCGTGCGGATTATTAAAAAAAAAAGTTGCATCCAAGTTGCATCTTTTTTCTCTTTCTAAGTATTGATTACGAAAACTCGATCGCAAGTAAAAAAGAAAACTTGGAACATGGAAAGCAGATATTGACTGACAATCTTATCGGTTTTTTTTCAACAATAATCTCTTTGAGACACACCGATGAGAGACAAAAGCGAGGTCAACGATTCGGTTTTACACGTTCTTCGTGTTTTTTCGAGGTGATTTCGAAACAATTTATCAGCATGATATAATTGACTCGTAAAATTAGCGTGCCGTAACGAGAGTACATACGTTTCCTTAAAAGTGAAAGTAAAAGTTGTGCGTGGCATATCTCATGCTCGCTGCGCTAAGCGCTTTTCGACCGAAACCCATTCTTCTTATCAATACATCATGTGCGTCGGCTCATACTATCGGCTATGAATGCATCGGAATGCAATTTCAATCGATGATTCACAAGAGCTTTGTACGACAAAAATCGACGATGACAAACAAAAGACAAATATGCATATTTGTTCGTATGAAAATTATTAGTTTGTGTTCGACAGAGAAATTCTTGTTCTTTTTATTTTCTTTTTTAAGGATACTCGGGACCGCGCAGCTCCCTAAAAGGCGACGTAAAGAACGCAGGCGAAGATTAAATTTATTTCTTTGCATCTCTCGTACGAGGCACACGCTGCTTTTTGATTCGCGACGGCTGGCGCTCAACGAGCAATTTTAATTAAGTGACACCGTGACTAACGTCGCGCGCGCGCATATACATATACACACACATACGCACACACGTTTAAATGCACTTGTGACTCAGGGCTTGGTCCCGTGAGTTTCCAAGACTTATAGAAGGATTACAAAAGCACGGTAGAGAAAATTAATTACGTCTCTTACTCCTATCAAAGACATACCTTCCCTCTCTCTCT